>JABXWE010001101.1:0-70218 GCA_014611495.1 Limonius californicus
ATTATAAATAATATAATATAATATAAATAATAATTATAAATAAATTGTCACTCATAATTACGGGCAAAATCAAACAAGAACAAAAAATACACACATTCACTAAACCACTACTACACTGCGCAACGATTTATTTACAACCTGCTGGCGAGTGAGACTGTGTTTCACCTAGAACAGCTGATTGTGTGCGCGCGGGAAAAGTTAATTTGAATCGCCTATAACGCCATATTTCATGAGAAATTACTGCACAATCAGTGCAGAAGCGGCGTTGTCATGCACGAAAAAACCAACCACCCTCTTCTCGAAAATGCAGTCGCTCTCAGGAAAGTGCTGCAATAATCTCTTTATCAGTTCACCGTAAAAAACAGAATTTACTGATTAAACGTTGGGCACAAGATATTTATGGAACACACTTGTGTCACCCTGTTCTGGTCCATAAGACAGTGCGGGACGAACTATGTACAGGCTTTCCTCTTTCTCAAATCTTTATATTGCAATTCCAGAGTAACTATTTATTATGATAATAACATAACAATACAAACTATTTATAGGCAAAGTATGACCAGAATGTAGCACATAAGAACAGTTTTATAGAACTACGAAAATTTAGTAAAAATAACAATCTATAAATCAAGAAATAAAAAGAATAGAAACACATTTACACAATTTAACGTAATAAAAGGCTTAAATTACTTTGAAAAAAACAGTAAGAAAATGTAGTTTCAATACGATCAGGTGATTTTAAGTAAAAGCCTCCATTAGCTTATATGATGACATGACATGATCAACTGTTTTAACCAAATCATGGAAAAATAAAACTGTGACATAGCCAACAACTAAAAATGGAAAAGGTAAAAAGTTCAGAGGCACTAATTACAGAACTTGTGGTGACAATAAGAATATGGCAGACAGGTCAACGCAGTATACTAATATGAGAATACTCTAACGACATCTTTAAGTCGAAAAGACTACATCAGTAAAAAATGAGAATTCATAAAGAAAATTTAAAACCAACAAATACAGATGAGTAGTGGATTCCAAATTAAGTTTATCTGTAGAAATGGAATTTCTATGCATTTGAGTGTTTAATTAAATGTAGCTAATATATGCACAATTACATTTCTACATGTTCATTCACATACGAACTGCTTATATACATTTGAAAGCACATGATACAAATGCAAATTTTTGGTTTTTGTGAAGATATGAGTAATCTTAAAATTTTATCTTCAGACAAAGTTTACACCTGCCTAACATTTAACGAGCATGAAGCTTGCATTTCAAATAAATTAAATAATTTCACCTACACCTGTTTCACATCACGTGATTTTGAAAAATATTGCAAAAAATGGAATTTTTGTTACTAACAACAAAAAAATAACGCAGCAAATGTCAAAATTTAAATTGTATTACTTGGTAACCAACTGCATTAAGAAAGTAATTTTAATGTAAAATTTAGATAAATTCGAATCGATGAATTTTTTATAGAAATAACAAAAGGATATATATATATATAAATGCGAGTGCGGTTACACCGTCTGGAGTTACTAGCATCCTTGTTTCCGCCTCTGTTTGTTTTGCCATTCGTTTTCTTGTAGGTCTCTGCTACTCATGGTTTGTCAAATATCATCATTCCATGACAGTTTTGGTCTTCCTCTTCTTCTCCTTTGTGAGGGATTCCAATGCCATATCTTCTGAGGCCATCTTTCCGCATCCATCCTTCTCATATGGCCATACCAGTTTAATTGTTTATTTTTAATCGCATCGGTTATATCTATATTTATTTCCATTTCGTTTCGAATGTCTTCATTTCTAAGTCTGTCTATTCTTGTCACACCACAGCTACGTCGCCAAAATTCCATTTCCATCGCCTTTAACTTCTTTCGGTTTCTTTCGCTTACTTCCCACACCTCTGCGCCATAGGTTGCTATACTTTCCACTACTGTCTTATATAGTTTCTTTTTCACGTTTTTATTTGTATTTTTGCTCCATATTATCGGGTGTAACTGTCGAATTGCTATTCTACCTTTTCCCATCCTGTGTTTAATTTCCTCCTCGCTTCCACCTTTACTCAATATTATAGTCCCTAAATACTTGTAGCTTTGACAGCACTTTACCACAGTTCCATTTTCCATCACCAAATCTCTGCCTCTTCCTCCTACCACCATATATTCAGTTTTCTTGTAGTTTATCTGTAGGCCCCATTTCCTATAGTCCTCATCAAGTTTTCTTAATATATATGAGGCGTCATCTTCGTCTTCTGCAAATATGACCTGGTCATCCACAAAAAGGAAGGAGAATAGCATCTAGTCATTTATTTTAATCCCCATATTTGCACACTTTCTTCGCCACTCTTTGAGCACTTCGTTGAGATAAATTTTGAAAAGTGTGGGGGCTACACAGTATCCTTGTCTTAACCCCTTACTGACTTCAAATTCAGATGTTAGTAGTGTACCAACTTTGACTGAACTGGTATTATTTGTGTGAAGTTGTTTTATAGCTTGTATGTATGTGTGTTTTATTTTTTGTTCTTTCATAGCTTGCCAAAGTTTTGAGAGTGGGACACTATCGTAAGCTTTATGTAAATCAATGTATACTAAATGGGTTTTGGAGGTTATGCACTAATCGTTTATCTGTCACTTGTCGTATGCTGAAGATGTTATCAACGCAGGATTGGCCTCCTCGGAAACCACTTTGTTCCTCTACTTCCTCTATATCTGTTTCTAATCTGCACTTTAAGATCTTCCCATAAATTCGACTTATGAAGGACAGCACAGATATCCCTCGATAATTGGTGCAATCGTCCTTACCTCCGTTTTTGTATACATTGATAATAACCCCTTTCTTAAAGTCACTTGGCATTTCATTTCCGAATAAACAAGAATTGTAAAGTTTTGCGAGCAATTCTAACAAAGTGGTTGGCGCAAAAAGATATATTTAATTAAAAAGCCGCCTTCCAATTCATGCACTAATGTTCCGTGGACATATTTTAAGTTAATATTTCAGAACATACAGAATACACAAGTACATGCGTTTGGAAACTTTAAACATGCATAAATATAATCTCTCAACAAACAAAGAAGGCATACACAACGCCATGGTCATATGTAAATCATAAGAAGAAAAACATCAAAAGGTATATAAAGCAACAAAACAAGAAGAATTGTAAAAAAACAGTAGTTTTGCTGTTGCGGAATCTAATAATGGCTTGTACTTACATATAATTTGAATATAAGCCTTTGCATTCTAATATTACATGTTTAAAGAGATGAAGACTAGATTTAAATTCCTCACTTTTTAAATAATATGTGATAATGCAATTTAGAGAAGTAGTGATGACTCCAACAAAGAGTACAGTTTCACTCTTTGGTTAGGATCATCTTCTAGTCAAATTCTAAATGGAAGTATAACCTACACTTTACAACAAAAATAAACTTCCAATATAATACGCCTTTCGGTGAAACCCATTATTCTTGTATAAAATATATTTTTGATAAATGAAGGGTACAGGGGAAAAACATCCGAGTCACAAAAATTTTTTTTTAGGATTTTACCGCCATCTGATTGCTTAACTATTACTTTACGTTGTGCAAACTCTAAACTCTGCAATATCATCGTAAGTCCACAAAAATCGAGTTAGAATTTTGGGTGTGCAGTGAAAAAGCATCCTAAGTCCATGCGAAACCGGTTAAAAACATCGTAAGTTCATCCATCTGAAGGCAGCACATTGGTGGCTGTTGCTTTAGTGTCAACTGTCATCAATAACGTACATTGTGAACTAATAAACACGAAATTATAATATTTTTAAGTAAGTGAATAGTGTGATAGAGTATATTAAAGTGTACACACACTAATGACGAGGCAGGAAGTAACACAGATGAGTGAGGAAGACGAAATGGAGACGTTTTCATCTTCAGAACAAAACACAAAGAAAAGAAAGGTTATGGGAAGATTGACGGAAATTAATAAAGAGTTACATGTTCTAACTCATGAACCTGGCAGTAATTGTCGCTACAAGCGTTTCAAATGTTTTGAAGAAATATCGGCAGGAGAAAGAAGCATTTTATTGAAAGACTTCAATTTGTTACAATCAAAAAATATCCAAAGTGCATATTTATCGGGCCTTATTTCCATTCACCCAATACAGAGACGAAGACCTAGGAAAGATGAATCAGTCAGTAATTTGCGTAATCATTCATTTTCCTTTAAAGTCAGGGTGATAAAGGAAATGGGGGCAGTCAAGATTCCTGTCTGTAGACAAGCACTGTTAGCAATATTTGGCATCAGCTCTCAGATTATCAAAACCATCAGCAATCGCTTACTAATACAGGTAAGTCCCTAATAGATCAGAGAGGCAAACATTCAAATAGAAAACATAAAAAGTCAGGGGAAACCGTAGCAAAAGTGCACTCTCACATACAATCTTTGAAGGGCAGAAAGGCTCATTACAGCCTGCACGATTCTCGGAAACTATATTTACCTGAAGAATTAAGTATTGTAAAGTTACATAGAATGTATACTGAAGTACACCCTGAACATCCAGTCTCCTACGCATTTTACAGAAACGTGTTCAATACACAATATAACATTTCATTTGGATATCATGAACTGATACCCGTTCCTCTTGTGACGAATACAAAGCTTGAGCAACATGCCTACAAAAAGAGAAGGAACCTTGTAGTGTAGAAGATTTAGTTGAAAAAGATAAGGAATTGCGTAGATTAAGTATATTGAACGAAATACATTTGAAAAAACAAATATGTTTTACTTAAGAAAACGTTTAGCAAAGAAAAAATCGAGAACAACATATTTAATATCCACGTTTTGTCCACTGGTGCGTCTTATTTTTTTACATATGATCAAACAGTTGCAAAAACAAAGGAGCAGATTATGTGGCTTCTATGCTCGATTATTTTTGCAAGAACATTTTGTCACCCCAAGTACGCCACCTAGTTATATTTTGCGACTCTTGTACAGGTCAAAACAAAAATTTTACGTTGATTAGATTTCTACATTATCACATTATCTTGTGTCCAGCGTTTTGATACTATCCAAGTCACCTTCCCTGTTAGAGGACATAGTTACATGGAATGCGACAAAAATATGGGTCTCATTAAAACCAACTTTCAAATTGAACTGCCTTCACAATGGATTGAACACGTTCAATCATCACGTATTAAGCCTTCGCCATTTTCAATGATTGAATGTGACAGAAGTTTATTTAAAGACTGGGGCACGCATTTGATGCAGTACTACAAGAAGAAATCTCCTTTTCATACAAGGCCGATAACTCAAATTCAGTTTGAAAAAAATTATTCAAGAACTATAACTTTAAGGGACTCTTATTCTGGTTCTTGGGAATCTCATGTTATAATGGATGCCATAAAGAAGAGACCTTCTAATAATACAAGCGTACGAGAAGAGAATCCAAAGTTACTTTATAATGCTCCTATTCCAATAGCAAACGCTAAATATGACAAATATTATGTTCTTAAGCCGCTTCTGTGGGGCTGAAGCCAGATTATTTTACCAAAAGCTTTCAAAGTGCTAATCAAACTGAAGAAGACACAATGGAAGGATATCCACAGGTACCCAAAATTGTAAGATCAGGATTTCCATTTTGACTATATCATGTTTTTTTTTCAGCCTTTAAACAGAGAAGTGGAATAAAAAGTTGGTCAGCACCACTGTGGCAACAATATATTAATTTTATGATATTTTATTACCTACTTGTATACTTGAATCCTTTTTCATTCAATATAATTAGTGATAAAAACAAATTGCGAACATTTTGTTATTCAAGGTGGACTTAGGATCTTTTTTCCATGCAAAATGTATAGCTAAACTTAAAAAAATAAAAGATAACATATCCAATAATTTTTAACAACTTTTTAGAAATTGATATTTAACACACATATCTGTTACTAACTTTTGACAGTTAGTGTTTTTTGATTGCTCTCCAAATAAAAAAGTTAGGGACTTGTACAATTTGAAATTCGATAATTTAAAACGTTGATTTTTGTTTTTTGCGCACCAAATGAAATGAGTTAAAAATACATATTTGCAATTACTCGAAGATTAGCTTGGGGTCATGAACGCATTACAGATTTCTTAATTTAAACATATCCTTTCTTTCAACAAATTAAATCCCAATAGTGAGATTAAAATTCAAATGCTACAGAAGATAATGTAGATAAACTTTACTTTACTGTGGTTTGTATCAACATATTTTAATCATTAAAACATCCATAATTGATTTGGTAATTGGTATCACTGTACTGATGCTACAACAATGGTGGTATTTATTAATACAAATTTGGAATGAACCAGGATGTAGTTTTATCTGCATTTCAAAGAGTATTCTTTCTTATGTGCGAATTCCTACAATAAAATTTAAAACAGATTAATTAATTTTTTTACTACCATGAATACTTGAGACATACAAAATTCACAAAGAACTGCCAAAAACAATGCTTTTTAAGAAAGTAGCTACCACTTTCATTTTAGACAAAAATTAAATGTGCATGCAAATCCTTTAATAGAGCATCCATACGACGCTGCAATTGATTTTTGGTATTATTACACAACCACATTTTCAATGGATACTTATTTTTGTTGTAATAACTTAAAATTGCATCTATTTTATGTGAAAATAATGAATTAACATTCTATACATTACAAAATAGTAAAAGTAATATATAAATAGAAAAATAGTCATGGTATAAACATTTAATTACAGCGTACCACTATACAAGTATGGAGAAGGTGATTACAACTACAGACATTACTTTACTTGGTTTCTTATATTTAGAGTGATGAAACATATCAAAAGCAAATCAGCAATTTTAATATTATATTGGCCCCAGTGAAAAGTACACATCCCAGCAACGTTGCACGATTAGGACTATTAATAGATTTTCACAAGGGCTTTAAATATTTGGTAGCAGTTATTGTTAAACAGTGCATTAACAATAAAAGAATAAATTACTTTTGATAATCAAAACATAAATGGTGGCAAATAGAGGAATACTTATCAACCATTTAATTGAAATAGCCTACAATTATACTATTGTATACAACTGTTTAATGTTTTGCAATTACGAATATCGTATTGCAAAAAAGAGAAAGTTTTTACTTCTTTCTTTTACATTTCATGCAACTTGTTATAACACTGGCATTTTTGTAAGGTACAATTCCACTTGCACAATTCCCTATAAAAACGATATTAAAATAATATTTAAATAATTACAAAAACTGGAATAAATAATAAAAAATTCTGAGAGTCAATATTGCCAGTGCAGACTGAGCATTACCAATAATATCTTCTTCTTTCAGAACAGTGCACCTATTTTATATTTGTATTAACTCAGTCTTTTACAGTTACATTGGTTTATTTCAGAAACCGCAAGAGATACAAGTGGGCTAAATTAGGGCTGCAGAATTTAATACTGAGCAATAATCTAAACAAAAATTAATCTATCACATTTTTTACTTATGGGTGCAAAAGAAAATATTTCGATCTCTTATGACTCGAAATTAAACAAAAAAAAAGAAATGCTTTCTTGAGGCCAGTTTAATTCAATTTATTACAAATTAATAAAGAAAAATTTTAACTATCATCAGGTTAATTTTTTTACGATTTCCGTGTTAGATTTATAATCAGTTTTATGGCAAATGTTAAGCAGATTTTAAACATGTATAGCACTTTCTAGCTTACCTTAATATCAATTACTTATTTTAAATAAAAAAGATAACGCTGGTGAAACATGCATTTTAAACCAGTTATGTATGTGATTGACTTCATCTGTTTTTTTCTAACAAAACGTTTAATACAATTAAAAGAACACATCAATGAAGCAAATGCAAATATAAAACCAAGACATAATTTTGATGAAACCAGATAAATAAATAAACAACTGCTTCTACTTAGGAAATTGGTATATTTTAAGTATTTCTTCAAATTCACTTAAGCACAATACCCTATATTAATCAGGAAAAGTGGGATAACCTGAGAATTTATTATTCTTCCAATAAAAATTCACCGAAAAATTTACAAATATACCTGGAAATAACATGCTGTAGAATTTTTTGTGAGCTGTTCCCAAAGCCAGAGTTTACAAGAAAGAAGCAAATACAAGAATTAAAAACAAATATATTACAGAATTTTACTTCCACTAAATATTACAAGTTCATTTCAAATATATTTTATTGTAACATTTCTCTAGAATGATTTAAGTATTTGCTGACTTTATTTTGCTTGTTATTAAATAATATCATAATGTGATTGCAATTTAATTTACACAAATTTCAGTATTTATGGTGCATTTCTATTTAATTGAAAATTAATAATGGGTATTTGTACTAAACAAAAGAATTGCTAAAGGTAATAAAATGTGGCCGATTTAATAGAGATCACGATTTATTATGATTTGATTTGCAATTGTTTGATAGATGCCTTCTTTGAATTCTATTACATATTTTCATCAAAAGCAACTCAATCAAAGCCATAGACACAACTGGCTTACAAAGCATTTTGCTTCTTAATAGTTTAAAAAATTAATATTGAAGTAAGTTGTACACATACATGCTATACATTTTCTAAATCATCATAGAATTCATCACACAACGACTAAAAAATCTAAGCCGGTGGTCCTAAGGAACAAAGCTGATGTTGGTTCTGAAAAACGCAACGTCATATTATTTTTTTGATTAATTAGTGATAAAGTATATGAAAATATGCCGTATGAACTCTTTTTTATTTATTAAAATTTCAAAAACTAGGAGGTACACAGAAACAAATATCGAAAATTTTGATTTTTGCCCACACTTCAAAAACAACAAGTCAAATTTCATTTGCGATTATTGCTGGCATTAAATTACGTATCTTTTTCCCAATTTAACCGATTTCAAATCTAATATGGTTGCCGAGATCTCAATCGTAAAGATTGACTTTGACACACCGTGTACAGATTCGTTGCTTTTCCTTCATGTTTGAAGAAGTAACAATAAAAATCAATAGTTAGTCATTTTATGTATAAAGTTTTACCGGGTTTATTTTCCTTAAATAGCATACCATAATGCTAATAAGCCAATTAGAAAGACAAGGAAAGAGGTACCAAACATTGACTTTCAATCCTCTACTGATGGTTTTTAAAACTGATATATAGTAAATACTCTATTACAATTTACAACAAAAAAAATCCTACCTTGCAGATTATCGAGCATGTACGTAAGCAACTTATGAGTCCCATTGGGTTCGCTGTAGAGCGTCATGATGTCCTTGTTCAATGGATTCCCGTGGAGCCCGAGCACGATAAGGTTAAACAGTTTGCCTAACTCATATGGCAGGATGCGTAAGATATTGTGACTCAACAGCAGTTCCCTGCAAATCACACATCTTACTGAGGTCACAAAGCAAGTGCATATAATTTATTTTACATGTCAACAACATTCTTGGATGATTTATTCCAAATTCATATATAAACCAAATACTTCATAATACAAAACAAGCTAACGGGTCCTCTCATTATAAGAATTTTTAGCTCCGGGGTAAACTTACATGAAGGAACGAGGTTGTGGGGGCTTAGGTCTGCAAGGAGGGTCTGTGCCCGTCATTATGAATGTAGAGGCAAAAGGGATTGTATTGGGAGAATACTAATAAGATCTGGCTTCTTGTTTAATAGGATTTGGACTGGAACAAAGAGAAAGGGAAAGGAGAGTAAAAGGTTTTAACGGAATTAACAGTGGCGCACCCTGAATAGCCCTTCATTAACAATGAAAACACTTATTTAGGAAATTTTTATTTTCAGTTTTGAAATTGTCGCAGCCCTATAGCCGCCCACGTGGGTGCGCCACTGCCCAACATATTTTTTGGAAAAAAGTTTTTATTTGACACATTACGCATGATAAGTATTTCGCCGTTTTAGATAAAACAATGAAAGTAACTTATTTATATCCAAGAATTACATAAGCTCAATTATAAAACATAAAAGCAAGCATTGCTTATGGCAGTTTTTAACAGATAATCTAACAATAGAAAATTGAAGTATAAGAAAAAATGACTTCATTCGTTCAACACAAATTAATGACATTGCGAGATAAGCACATTAGTCAAGGTTTTGCAAAATATACTTGAGATATTAAAAACAGTGCGTATATAAGATGTAGCAATTATGTCACACGACTGGAATCAATAATTGTCCTTAAGGCAACAAAGATGTAAGAAATGATGTAACACTGCCAAGATATCTATTCCTGACAATGTTGATTTCGATTTGACACGTAAACCTTTTCTATGCAAAATCAAACTGTTTAAAATATTGGTTCCTCTAATTACAGTGAAACTTCCATACAACGAACTTCTATATAGTGAATTTCTCCATATAATAAACTTTTGAGCTGTACAATGCTCTCATAAAATACAGATAAAATTAAATTTCTAAATAACAAAATAAAATTTCTATATAACGAATTTTTTAAAGCCAAACTAAAATACAATTTTCTAGGTAAGTGTATGTATAGTCGGGACCACTTTGGGAAGGCAGTTCTTGCCGAAGGCATTTTCATACGGTGTAAGTTAAAATCTATCCAAACGGAAACCTGCAGTTCTCAACAAGTTAATAACTGAAGCGGCCCTATATGTTCTAATTATTTAAAATATTCAATTGCCTTGGGTGACCTTATGAAAAGCATTTTTAGCTAAATTAGGACATAAATACAAAGAAATTTGAAGTTTACGTTGGTATTAAATATCAATTATTAATCAATTACGTTCTATAGTCATTTAACATCTAAAGTTGTTAATAGTAGGTAGATAGGAGTTTTTAAAAAAATATAAACAAAATGCTGTGGGTTTAAAAAGACAATTAGTGTTCTTGGATGAAACGTGGATTTTTTCCAAAGGGGAAAATCGTACAAGCTGGCAGGATTTTTTTTATACTTTATACATGTTTTAATTCGTGTAAGTGTGCAATTAACTAATGTATGTTTAATTAAAGGAAATTATGGATTCAGTTACAAAAAATTAATAACTGTGTTTTTATAATCGGTTACTAGAATTTTTCTTTGCAATTGTTATAGTCTGGAATTAATGCGTTTCGTATTAAAATTAATTTTAGTACTACAATATGTATAATTAAATTAGAACAAACAAAAAAATGCCTATGAGGTAGGTTTGGATTATAAAGTTTGAGGAACTCTGTTTTATTTCTACCCAATCTTAAAGCAATGTACGTAACAAAAGATAATCCGCTTTTCGTTTTGTATCTTGCCTGTTTGGAGCTGACGTGTATAAATTCTTTGCTAAGACCAGCGTAAAAGCGGTTGTCTTCTTTCAACGCACGGGAACATTTCTTAACAAGTGAAGTTTTAAATACCAAGTACCTTGCAAAACTGCCTTCCCACAGTGGTCCCGACTATATTCACAATATGTGCAGAGAGACCTTTGGGCTTCAACAATTTGACAGATCACAAGGACTCCAGGTTGAGTTGATTTATTATTAAGGTTGTGAAGTTTACAATTAATTCCAAATTCTGTAAAGAAGATGACGCAACGTTCGTACGAATCAGAAAACTTTATTTATATAAATAATAATAATTAGTAATACCAGCTCCTCTAATCAAGAGCTTACAAGGCTCTTCAAGTAATTTACAACTCTTAATGATAACAATATTCACGGCGACAATTATATATCTTTTGGTAACTTCTCCTTGAAACTATTACAATAATAATAATAATAATAATAATAATAATAATAATAATAATAATAATGGTGGTGTTCTATATCCCATGAAGGAGTTTGGCCTGCAAGGCGGAAGGTTAGAGCTCTCACATCCGTTTGTCGCGTACCAAATTAATGACAAGTGGTGAGCATCACACACTAGACGACCGTATTAATACCCCTTGTTCATTCGAATGCAGGTATTATTTAAAGCGACAGAGTACGCCGCGCGCCAGACATCGAGTAGGGGGTTTGAAGCTCCCGACCTTCCGCACCGGAGCCCAGTGCTCTAATCACTGGACCACACTGGCACAATTACAATAATACCTTATTAACATAAAAGAAGGAGAAACTATAGTAAATACTTGGTATTTTCAAAACATGTTAAGAAGAAGGTATAATACTTTTTTTGGTGACACGCAAATTTCTTTCAGACATATACGAGTAATATCATTTTAAAATCAAGTTATCTTCCCTAAAAGCATCTCCAAATCCCTGTTTCTGCAACAAATAATTTTCAAATAAATTTACTAAGAAAGATTTACCTCTACTTCTATTTTATTTTTTTTTCCATTCATACTACCGCTCCCCCTCGGAATCGCCTTTACATTACTTCGGGGGGGTTGAAGGCGTCCCTTACACACTAACCATTCATGCAACATGCACCCTAAACTTAACTAAGTGAAATACGGCCGCCTCAGCCGGCGTTCGACCACGCGACCGATCGGACCGCATTTCACTGTGACTTAGAGTGGCAGGGCGTATTCGCACAGCCCCATCGAAGTCCCTTAACTTCCATTTTATCTAGTTATAAAAAACTGAACTTCAACGGAATGTAGCGCCTTTTTATGTTAAACTCCTCTGTCTTGTTAATATACATACCGGATGACCACGAGATAAGGTAACAGCAGGTAACTTTTTTGTTTTTAAACCTATTATTATGGAATTGTACACTACGATATATCCTCTAAATGCGCAACTTTGTGCATTTCCCAACCTTAGTTTGGTTTCCGGTTTGCCCGGAACTGATATCAACTTTAAATTTTTAAATACAACTGCCTTTTACAATCATATTCGTGATAAAATTTGCAAAAGAGTGCTATATCACACAATGCCTTTCAGTTTAAAATGGCCGTAATATTCATTTGTTTAGTAAAAAATGTAAATGCCCATTAATGATGTTTATAATTTTTTTTGTTGGAGATGAAAACAAGAGAGTAATCAACTTGAAGTATTCTATTTTATTAATTTGTTTAACACCTTCATTGCGGCGGGAAAATAATTAAAAATAAATAAGAAGGAGAAGTTTTCAATTCCTAAACGGCAATAAATTTCTAATTCCATTATTTAAGTTTTATTGGCCTTTTTTTAGGCACATATATACAAACAGGCCAGTCTTTGTATCCTGGTTAGTTTTGTGATGCTTGTTTTTTCCTTAACTTTAGGTTACCACATTAGGGTGCCATAAGCTATAATGGGTCTAACTACCGTAGTGTAGTACCATTGGACCATCTTTGGTTTCAGTCCCCATGTTTTAGCAAACATGCGTCTCCCCATCATAAGGGTCATTTTCGTTGTGTTTGAGATGTTACTCAAGTGCATGTTCCAGTTCAGCTTTGCATCCAGAATGATGCCCAGATATTGGATGTCCTGGCTAACCTGAATTCTTTCGCCAAAGATTGTCAGGGTGTCCAATGCCCCTGTATCTCTTTTCTTGATGAAGGGTATTATTAATGTTTTATAGGGATTATCCTTAAGGTTTAACCTTTCCTATCACCTGTGAGTGATGTTTAGCGCCCTATGCATGAGGTTTGCCATGGCTGCTGGGTATTTGCCCTTTATGAGGAAGACTACGTAATCCGCAAAACCTTGGGCGTAGAACTCTTCATCATTGAGTATCTGCAGAAGTTCGTTTACTACCCCAGCCCCAGCAATGTTCAAGAAGACAGCTAAAGCTATTTATTTGTTGATTATTGACGCTTCTACCCTACCGAGAAAAGGTTGTGAAGCGCAGATTCGCATGATTTTCCTGATTGATATGCATGTTGATTACGATTGAGGGGATTGGTTTTTATAGTCCCGTCTCGTATATGCCTGTCTATCAGTTTTTCCATAGTCTTTAAGCAGGAAGACATTAGGCTGATCGGTCTGTTTACCTTCGACTGGGCGTTGGCCTCCTTCCTAGTGTGAGGTAGTTTCCCGCTAGGCATAAGCGGAAGATTTTTATTAGAAGCGGTACCAGGAGGTCGATTGCCTGCTGCAGTAGAGCAGACAATATTCCATCTGGTCCGGGCAATTTATAAGGTAGGAAGGATTTTACAGCTCATTGTATATTATGTGTATTTCAAACTTGCCAATTCATTTCAATTGGTCACAATCTAGTTGCCGCTCCGTAGGAATTAAAAACGTTATTTTAATTGCCAATTTTATGATGGTTACAGTTTTCGTTATTATTTTCTTTTCAGAGATTAATTTGTGACGGGACCAGTCTCGAGGTTTTTTTTTGTAGACTAGACTTGCCGATCAGACATAATTTCCAAGAATTCCTTGGTTAAGTGCTAGCATTCAAGAAATGTTTTTAGGCTTCTCTCGGAAGTCGCACGTGGTCACTTTGTTCTAAAACAAAATTAGGCTTGGGTTTCTTTTTTGCGGTAGAGCGAAAAGTCAGTAGGCAATAATGCTTGGGCCTACACGGACGTTTTAGAAAAATTGGGTTATTCACGGCTTCTGCTAGATTGAATTCTATCATATCGTAGATTGCTGTAGGCAATTATTATCTCGACCAAGTCGGATCTAAATAAAAATCAGCTGTGTACAGCCTTGTGTACGAGCAATTGAGTGCAATTGTTCCTTCGTTCTCAGATCGGATATAAACGTTGTGGTTGCAATCGTCTGAAATTCCCGTCGCTCCAAACGTAAACCGACCCCGTCGCAAATAATCTAACTTCCAGGGGCGTCCCAACAAAGGTTTCGTCTCGAAGTTCCCTGAAGAAGTCGTCTGCCTTTTTCCCGGACCGGGGAATACCTCCCAGACTTGACCTGCTTCTGGAAAAATACTTCCGACATTGTGCCTGGCTCCGTCTCGCTGTTCGAAATTCAAGGTAAAGAACTAAGTTTTTTTTTGCTGTGAAGAAAGAACCCCCTTTTCGCGTCAGCTTGCAAAATTTCAAGGGACTGAACCTTTTTATGTAACAAGAAACGACCTTCAGTCGCCAATTGTCTTTTTCTGTGTACTACAAAGTGTAGAATAATTTTTTATATATACTGTGTCATTCCTGTAAGCTCCGGCGTCGCTGGCCACGTAGGTGTTTTGAAAAATATAAATGACGTACGCCAGTGCCGGCAAGTTTTTTTGTTAGAACGTTCAAATAAAAAGCCTTTAATATGGAACTATAAAATCACCATTTGCTGTCATTTTTTGTACATTTGTCATTGTTTCTAAATAATACAATTATACGTGTGATAAAATTTACTGCCTATTTTATTATTGGCATTCTGTATCTGCGTGTGTACGAATTTTGCAAGCTTTACATATAGAAGGAGGCACAATAAAGGTAAGTTCGTTTCCCGTAAGCTGCTGGCCTCTCGGCCTTCCACGAGGACCTACAATCAGCTGTATTTGGAAGGTGGCGCCCACTAACTTTAACTTGCTCTGTACACAACTTGGAAGATTTCCTCCCGTAAGCGATTTCCGTGAACTCCCCCTACTCCTCTGAGGTAAGCTGTAGGCCTTTTTCCACCTATCCGGTTACAGGTCGACGGAAAAGCTCGTTTGGCCCGTAACATGTAATACCAATGAAGTATCTACTTATTTTTAAAATAGCAAGTTACAATAATAAGTTTAAAAACAGATAAGCTATATGCTGTTACGACATTTTGTGATTATCCTGTGTAATAAAATATGGTGTACTAATGCATTTCAAAAGTATTATCCACATCTTGGTAAATATAAACTTAAAAACAGAACTATCCCCTCTCAGATTAAAGCTGTTAAACTACCTGGCTTATTCGGCAATTAAGAGCTGATCGGCCGTAAAACAAAAATGCAAATTAGGCTTATATTTTAGTTATACTATTAAACTATTTTTGTACATATCCATCATTCGAATTTAAATACTAATTTACTTATATTAATGTATAATACTTATATTACTTAAATTATATTGTGGTACAAGTTATTGTATACCTTCATCATAAAAGGTTGCCACCTGTGGCGAAAACCAATTTTCTACCTTCGATTTGAGATTGTCGTAGTCGAGAAAACGGTCGTGGGTATGAAAACATTGTGAGATGAAGGAGACGGTGATAGTCACTCGGCGATGACCACGATTTCAGAGGTCAGCAATCGTCGCTTTTCGTTCTAAATCGTCCTTTTAACTTTCTTAGGGTCTCACCATAAACATCTCCATGCATTGTTGTTCCACCTTCCAAGAAATGACGCAACAATACGCCTTCCTTTTTCCACAAAACAGTAACCGAAAGCTTTAGGTTCTCGAAAGTTTGCTTAAACTGTTAGGCTTTGGAGGAACTCGCATGCTTCCACCGCAATGATTGTTTCTTGGATTTAACATTTGTGTACGAAATCCAAGTCTCGCCGCCAGTCACAATATGATTCCGGTACTCGTCAGCATCAGTTTTATAGCGATGCAGAAAAGTCAGTGTAGAGACCATTCTCTGGTTGTGTGAATATTCGTCAACATCTTTGGTACTTACTTCGCACAGAGATTATGGTACTGTAGCATGTTCGTGACAGTTTCATACAGCACCCTACATAAAATTTGAGACCATTTCAGAAATCGTGTGAAGCCCATTTTCACGAATATTATTGTTCACTTTTGCCATACCATCGTCGATGACAAAAGAATGTCTCCCACTTCCCACAGTGTCTAAGTTTTCCTTCACTCATAATGCCGGGACAATAAGCCTTGCACATTTAAAGGCGAATTTCGGCAATGTTTTCGCTTTTTGTATGGAGGAAACTATCACAACCCTTAGCCCATATCTTCAAAATTTTTCAATTCGTTCGTGGGAAAAGTTTTTGGTCTTGTGTGTAACTAATTCTGCACGGTTTCAATAACCTATTCATGTGAATAAACCACTTAGTTTCTCTTTCAACGGTCCAAAAAGGTGGAAATCAGTTGGTTATATGGTGGGTGGTGTAACAGTTCGAAATCAAGATCCATAATACACAAAATCTTCGAAAAATGAGCGAGTCGTGGACGATTGAAAATGCTGAACTATGGTTAATATTTAATTCAGTTACAATTTCATCAATTTTGACCCGCTGTTTATCGCGAATCATTCGTTCAACTCTTTCGATGTTGATGATAGTCTTTGCGGTGGAAAGCCTACCTGCACGCTCTTCATTGCAGACTGTAATTCGCCCTTTTCTGAATCGATCTATCCACTCATAAATCTTGCTTTTGCTTAGGCAACTGCCACCATACTGCTGCATTGTGCGAATTATTTCTGCAGGTTTCACTTACCCTGAATTAAGAAAACGTATCACTGCCCGCCTTCCTTAGTGCAATGAAACAATGACACACTCATTATAAATTGACTTAAAATTAGGATATGAAGCAACTAAATACGAAACATATCAAACAATCGTCAATAGTTATTATGATAATCATAAAAACAAGTATTCTCCATAATTCACAGCCTTAACACACACATCCATAAGCTCAGTGAGATGGTAGTCAACTTAATGATGTTGCCTTCACTGCCTACTAATTTGGCTTATATTTTTAGGCCTGCACTTTCAAATGAAACCCATTAGATAGTCGTGTCTATTGGGATTAACTTTCCTTCAAATTTTGAAACTGTTAGCAAAAAGTTAGCTTAATTAAAAGCTCATGAATTTTGTAATGCTTTAAAAGCTATGGCACTCAAACGGAAGCCCCTAAACTATATCTAACAAAAAATGTGTTGGTAGAACTCCCCTTAGGCATACTCGAAATGTTTGCGAATGGTAAGTGAAGCTTAAAGTACGTAAAGGAAATGTACTAGTTGGATATGAAAAAATGAACAAAACATTTCGTCTGAACCTTCTTATACTATCAGTAATATTCTCAATACGTTTATTCGTGTATGTGTTCGTGGAAAAACTCGAAAATCGACGATTTCTAGGATTGAAGTGCTTAACCTAGAAGTTGCCAATTTAATGTGATAAGAGTACCAATTATTATATCATTAATTTAATGGCAGGGGTTTACCACACCATCAAAGTTAATCCTAGAATTTACCAAATTGTGTTAGTAAATCTAGGACTTGCTTAATTGCACAAGCGCTTGATTGTTTCGATAACAGCTGATTATTAGTCAAGTGCTTCTCTCAAGTATTGCAGTGCTATTTAACACTACAATAGACTCCGAAAGTTTAAATTTGATACATATACAATAATTAATAATTTATTTATTTACATTGTTGTGTTATAAGGGATGATTTGGAATTTATTTCTTTAGTGTAGTGTAGATTGATTCTTCTACAATTTTAACAAATTTTTTAACCTGGCGTATCCAGGAGTGACCTTCGAGTCAGCTCCATGTCAGATGATGATGATGATGATTACAGAGATACACGAGAAACGTTCTTCCTCTCCAAATACGAAAATGGAACTGAACACATTTTTCTTCCCAGAAACCTCTAACAACTTCAATAAAATTGCATCGTTTCTTAGCAACGATCAACAACAGAGACAGATTCGAAAACTTCCAGAAGATTCCGACCAATAGAAATTAATTACAAAAATTGACTAAATTACATGAAAATCCTATAAACTAATTGAACGTTTTTATATATAGATTTACATAAAACAAATTTTATCACTGTGTTTCTCACATCAAAATACACAATTTGACATCAAACAAGGCATAAATTTGTCAAAGTCACAAAAACAAATTAATATTACAATATTCGTTTAACAATAAATAAACAAATTACACTCCAATATTAACAAAAATATATACAAAGTTTCTTCCAAAGCTTAATTAACTCCAATCAAATTTTTTTAATGCAACAGAATAGTGTAAGTATAAGAAATCTTACATTTTTAATTATATGCAGATGTCAAAACAACATTTATTTAAATAAATTAATAAACCCGATATTAATGTCTATGGAAATAAATAAAGTTTTTTTAGCTTCCCAATTCACCCCAATCAACGTATTTTTCATCAAAGAATAAATATAATTTATGAAACTTCATCTTTAGCTGCCAAATTGTATAAATTTTTTCTAATATTAATAAAATTACATCTCAACAATGCATAAAACTGTTGAAAAGTCTACTCTATGCCTTTCTCACGATTACTCCAATCCAAAACCAGTCTATGATGGCAAAACAACATCGGAAACCAACAAAATTAACTCAAATGTGAAATTTATGTGTGTAAACAAATTATTTCTTTCAGGAAAGCTTTACATAGCTTTATTTATTTAGTATTAAGTTAAAATAACTCAATTTGAGCCATTTGTAACACAGCAATATGTATAACATAATATGTAGAAGTATTTGGGGCATTTTGGATTATATTGTAGATTCTGTAGTACTTTTATTAGTCTAGTCTAGTCTAGTTATTATTCGGTTTTTACCAACAAGACTTAATACATTCCAGGATTTGGGGTAATGGTATAACAAAATTGCAAAATGACTCAATTTTTCGTACAGTTATCTCCTCAAACTGATAAATCCTAGTTTTAGTGCTCAAATCCTAGGATTAGCCTATTTTCATGTTTGTACAGTAATATGTTAACATCCTTACGAAGAATACGTGTTGTTTCTAGTATAACCCGAATGATATCAAATATTACTTAAAAAACAAGCACGTTATAAGTCAGAGAAGATAAAAAAAAGTTCATAGAAGGCTTCAGACACGAAACTTCCCAACGAATAAATAAGTATATTTTGTATGCCAAGATGTTATTACATTAATAAATTTGTAGAGCCGTTTGTTTATTTTATATTATTTTATTTTCGAAGACTGGGGTGGCTCAGTGGTAAGTGAGTCAGGCTTGAGATGTAATAGTTCAAACGCTTCCTGGCTCGAATTACTCCGGTGATCGGAAAATTATCTAATTCTGTGGTTGGTCGGTACTGGGCCCCGGTCTCTATTTGCCATTGGGATCAGGTTAATGACATTCCTCGTGTTGCGGTTGCACTAGAGGAATAACAAGACTACACACGCGTACACCTTACATCAGGCAGAGTCGGGCCCTGTTGTGCATTGCACAAGCTAGCTTAGCCTTGCCTTACACCAAAGCGATGGGCCTATAAGGCCTGTGAAAGCTCCATAATAATATATAATTATTCTACTTTCAGAAATCTAATGCATACGGAAAATTAATAAACTTACGGTTTGTGTTAGATTAACGGTCTAATTTTCAAAATTTTAGAGTTTCCTTAATAGGTAAAAAATAGTTTGCTGGCGTTACGTGGCCAGAAATTTTTAAAATTTTAGAAGTCCAAGCTTTGTACATTAGGTGTCTTGCTTGGGAATTATCACATAACCTAAAACTTATATGAATTGAATATATGAATTTTTCAGACTTTAGAAATCCATGTTTTCTACAGTAAGTGTCTTGCTTGGGAACTGTCACATAACCTAAAACTTACATGAATTTATAAGCAAAGGAGTTTGTATTATCAATTATCTACAACAATTGCACTTTGGGTTTTACCGAATAAAAACTACAAAAATGTCTTTTTCTAAAGCTTACTGCCCCTGAATTCTTATGAATCTACTACACATGTAGCAACATATCCATAGACAAATGTTTTGCAAAAACAAACGTTTTGAGTTCTCAGAATATTGCCACTAAAATCAAAGTCAGGAAGTCAGTACTAGATTATATCTATGGGAAAGTTAGGTGTCGTAACTTTACACAGGAAATTGAAACAGAGGGTGGAAGTAAGGCTGCATAAATATGTTATTAAAGGAAAAGTATTAAATTAAATACGTTTTAACAGCTTCAACTATTCAAGCTTAATTTTACAATACTGTGAAATATATTTAATTTTAAGAAACTTTAATACCTTGGAAAAATAAAACCACGAGACGACTTTTGTTTGTAGTAGTCATATTTTGTCGTACTGTGTTTATTAACTCTATTTTCAGAAAATTATGCAAAGGTTTTCTCAAGTACGCAATTTCAGAAAGTCTTTGATTATGGCACGAGTACGGCCTTAGCTCATCCTTATTCAGTGCCGTTTTTGATCAGCACGACCTGAATCTAGGCAACGATAATCAATTTATGTTTGAGTGTAAAATACGGAAGTGGCTTTCTTCTTCGAGCTGCATTCGAAGAGCCTTTCAACTCCCTTGGTGATAGATAGATGGATATGCAGTTGCACTGTCATATGCAGATTGTAGTCGTTAATAATCAAATAGGAGCGACGTCTATTTGCATTCCCATTCTGTCACCGCTTTACGTAAAATAAACAGAAATGGTGTTACTTTGGGTTTACCCTGCACTCTCTTTATCTGCTTCCTTTGTTGTTTACTATTTGCATCAAGACGTATTGGATGCTCCATTCGAAGCTTTCTTATTTTTGTTTTCCCGGAAAATCGCCTTATTGTATGAAAGGCGCGCTTGTGGCTGGTATTTCCAATTTCCTCCGTGCAAGTTCGGTTTTTCTAATAAGGATAACAAAGCGCGCAGCTTTAAATCAACGAGTTTTCTCATGATAAAGACAAAACGCTTATTTGCATTCGTGTCTGTAGTCAGCCAGGAAATGTTTTAAAGATTTTTATATATCCCAGCCGGAACCGTTTCTTCATTAAAATGATCGCAACGTACTGCATGAATTCTAAATTCCAAATTCGCAAGTAGGTCGCATACAAAATAGATGCAGCTTGCAGCAGCTCCGGGGAAGCTCTGCGAATATTTCAACATTTACACTGAACATACGAAATCTTACTGTAAGTATTAAATTTTGGGTAGGTGATGCAGAAAACGCCAAAAAAGGCGCAATTCGAGAAATTATTGACTGGTGTAATATAAAACTATTTTATTAAATACACCGCTTTATGGTGGTTCATATTCCCTATTTGATGATAACTACCTCATCTGCCCTATTAAGCCAAACCCAACTTTAAATTGCATTTACATTGCTGAAGTTTCTAAAGTCACTTTCCGTCTGCCAAATAGAGCGAGTCCCGCTGATATTTATTGGTTTTCCTTACGCAAACATCCCTCTCTGCTACCTTCCTTCTCGCTTCCTCTAAACGCTGCTTTCTAAACATCATTAATCTGCTTCTCCGGTATCTCATCCAGCTCCGCCCGCCCGAGTTGACAACGAAAATGCATTTGCGTCATTTTCATAAATTTTCTTATATTTTGTCTTTTACTCTTGACCCCTTTTTAGTGCTTATGAATCTTAAAACACACATTCAGGTTTCCCCGTCGTAAATTCATTGGCTTTCTCGCAGGCCTGGCGGCCCTCAAACAAAAAAAATTGGGGATTTAGCGAGTCAACATCTTCCAGAAGAAACATATCCGCGCTATCAAGGAAGGTATCAGAATTTTTATCGATGTGTTTTGCTGTAGTACGAGTATAATGAAGACGGAATGTTGTTTTTCGTATGTAGTCACAGTAGATCGTTCAATTCTTGTGGTCTCTAAATATAAAATAAAAATTGGGTAAACAAGTTGAGAAATATGACAGGTGGAGTTGAAATATCCCTTTTTATGATTTTGAGATATTCAGTAGCGGGAAATTGTATATTCTGACAGTTACATATTGCTGCTTTGATGCAAAATAAGAAACAGATAGGTATTTTCAATCATAGCAAAAATTGAAAGTTTCTTTTTATAATATGTAATATTATTCAGAACATGTCCATTAAAATAGTGCACTGGTTTACTAAACTGTACAAGCACATAATCCCACATACCATATCATTTGAAATTCATTGCAGTAAAACAGGCCATATAGAACATAACACTTTAATGCATTCTAGCATTACACCCTTATTCACCGAATGCAATACCTCACACTTCCATGAATTAATGGAAACTAAAACGCGTTAATGTTGGGCACCACACAATTGTTACAATACCGCACGTTGCATATTACAACAATTCCTAAAAGGGCGTTTATGTTCCTTTCTCTTACGGAAATCAAACTTCAATTGAATTTAAAAGTTCGGATTTGATAATGTAGTTTAATTTTTAGGAATAATCTTAACCTTTCAAACCAGCAACCCAGTTTACAAGTTAACATGGACTAATGTAGGAGACTTTGATCAAATTATAATCATAAAATTTGATTTATTAACCAGACTTTACATGAGAAAGCTGCAGTCAAACGTTGATTTCGAGGTTCTAAGGTAAAATTAAAACCTACTTTAGAATTGAAAACCTAGAAAACAAACATTTCAGGGTTGTAATTGCATCTACAATTCGATAAATCGCAATCTGCAACCGATTCTAGAAAACAAAACTGCGAAAAACATATACTATTAGGGTTTTAGATTATTTACTCGCCACTACTTGCCACCGTTTGCTCGCACCGATGATTGATTTACGATTACTCGCCATCCTTTTGCTCGCTTTCTATTTGCTCGGAATCCATTTGTTCGCCATTCATTTGCTCGCCAGCAAACTTCCTCGTAATACTAAGTATCAGTGCATCAACGTAAAGAAACTAGTTTATATTTTGTAAGGTACCGCCGTCTGAAACATAATTTAGCACAACTATTGTTTCATAATTGAAACTTCTACTTTTACTTTTATTTTCAGATACCATAGGTGTAGGGTGTAGGGGTAGTATTTTTTAAATAAGTTTCATATTTTAAGGAAATATTCGGTGATGGAAGTGCTGAGTCGATAACTGTTTATAAACATTTTTGGGTACTTAAAATATTGTTTCATGTCACAGATACACTTGTTAATTTATTGGGAACAGAAAATAAATAAATATTACCATATACGAATGAAAATATAAGAACAGGTAACCTTGCTTGGCTATCAACATTCCTCAAGCGAATTACGATTTTGAGAATTACCAACAGCATATACTAAGTGCATACAGAAAATATATTATTTTAAGATTAAATTGCTTGTTGGGCATCTGTTCGGCGAGCTACCGGCGTGGCGAGCAAATAGTTGTCGAGCGTAGAGATTCGCGAGCAGACAGTGGCGAGTAAGTGGGCGGACAACTAATATTAGATATAGCAAGGTTATATTAGTGTCTAAAATGCGCTTTCCATGATTAAAGTTAAAATTCTGCATTTTCGCAATTAAACATCAAGATCTAAATAAACAACCGATTTTAGAACCCAAAACCTGAAATATCATACCTACACATTATAATATATTACGATTGGGCTGCATTTAAATTCCATTTCCGGAATTAAAATTCGTAACTGCAAACTGATTTTAGCATATAAAATTTAGACTAAAGCTTCATTTACGGGTAAAACTGTATAACGGACACATTTGAGTTCTATAGGATATTCAATACGCGCTATAAATTGTGACAATAAAACCTTCTATGATAGATTGACAGTCTCTGTTATTAATGTTTTGTATAATATTGTAACTAGCGTATTGGTAATTGCGCAGGCCGCATTTAAACTATATTTTGTAGAATCATAGGTAAAGTAGGTAGCGAAAAAGACAGGTCTCTTAGAAGAAAAGATGTAATTGTAACTATTTTATGTGTACTGTGCATAGTAGCAATGCTACTAGGAAAACTATGGAAAATCTCAATTTCTGACATATCTTTAATACACTATCATATTTATAAATGTCGTTATGTACAAGCTGAAATACAATAAAATGAGTTAAAAAGATAGTTTTGTTCATAAGACGATTAAATATCAATTCAATTTTCTTAACTTATCGTTCACAGAAAAAGTAACACTTTGTTTGTTTATTGGTGAAATAATTGTTTCGTTTCTACGGTTTCGTCCTTAAATACCGTGAGAGCAATAAAAACCCAAGTCAAAGACAGCCACGGAATTTCAAAGTCTTGTCTTAGATGATTCTGTAATGATAAAGATGTACACATAAAGTAGATTATACAAATGTTTAACTGTCATACATTATCAATTGACAATTTACATTTCAAATTGTATTAGGCTGTGTTAGGTTGTGTTAGGCCGTGTACAGGAAGAAGACACACCCAGATAGATACCTAAATGCAAACTCACATCACCAACCTATGCAGAAGAACATCGTGCTCAAAACTCTGACTACCAGAGCTATCCGTATATCAGATAGTTAACATGTACACCAAGAGAAGACACACCTGCTGACATCATTGATTTGCAACGGTTATACAGTCGCAGAAATTCGGAAAACTATCCACAGAGTTGAAAATCTCAGGGCTAAAAAGGAATCCACACCTCCGGAAAGGATAGCCTTTTTACCATACAGTAAAGGTACTACGGATAAGATAGGGCATGCTCTGAGAAGACATAACATAAAAACAATCTTCACAACCAAAGAAACCCTAAGCAAGGGTTTCCGATCAGCTAAAAATCATACTTCTAGCTTAAAATCAGCCGGTATCTACAACATCCCCTGCTCCTGTGGCACAAACTATATTGGACAAACTGGGCGTCCCATCGAGTTGACACCCTGAAAGCACATAGGTGATTACAAACATAAGTGCAACACAAAATCAGCGGTAGCGGATCACACCTGCATAACCGGCCACAAAATGGACTTTGAACATGCTTGAGTGCTTGCTAAAATTCCACATTACTTTCCAAGAATCATGAGAAACAACCCAATAACATCGACAGAGAGGATGGATTCTGGCTCAGCAAAGCTTGGACACCGGTAGTTCATCCTCTAAAGTTTTCGCAAACAAGACCAGTCCCACGGTCATCCCCTGCCGCACCTGTTCCCCCCTGTCGACGAAGGCCAACCAGAATCTCGACGTTCTACTCGATTGGCTCAAAAGGGTTTAAATACCTCCGCATTCCGAATTTGCATTCAGTACTACGACGACTCTGAAGATACAAGCTGCAATGTCTTGCGAAACGTTAGTTTGTTTAGGTTCACAAACAGTAACCAGTAATCCTACATTTGCTGAGTGTGACCTCCAATCGACGACGCTGTCCAAGCCGAAAATTAATCATAGTGTTGACAGTTCGAGAAACTGCGAAAGCCTCAAATATATTGTATTACGTAATTTATGTAATTAATTGATTACAGCAACAGTCATTACAATTACCTATTACAACACTGCGAATTTAAAGATGTTAATGGCGGAACAGAAAATTTTCATACTGGAATCTTATTTTCATAATGGTACAACGAATGGAAATGATGATTTATTTCAAACTATTTCACATAATTCCAACAGCGTTATACGAATGAGCCTAGAAACTTCACTTACCTATAACAATTTCTATCAAACTGCTAAGATTATAGTGAATAATTTTCGAGAAAGTGGAAGCGTTGAAAGAAAGAAGGTATCACGAAGGCCTGTGATAAGAACTGCAGAAATTATAGATAATATTAGGGATATCATGGAAGCAACTGCTTCTAAGCCGAACAGAAAACTAAGCCAAGAAATTGATTTGTCACACGGTACCTACTTGCCGAACTATAAAAAAAAAGATTTGAACATGTTTCCATACAAATAGTTCATCAACTTTTACATCGCAGTTTCCAACCTAGAACAAATCATTGTCACTGATTCTTAAACAACATAAATAATAATGACATATTGGACCTTACTTGGTTCAGCTACGAAGCCTGGTTGCACCTCAATGGGTATCTCACAATATGAGAATCTAGGAAACAGATAATCCACATACGTTTGAGGAAACAACGTTACATACACGAAAGATCAGTTTACGGGTCATTGTTTCAAGAAGACGAATAGTTTACAAGTTTTGTCATAATAATTCCCGATTATTATCTTCAGAATATCTTAAGCCCTTTTCAATTAACTTCATGTTGATGAAATTAGAAATGGTCACGTCTAGAAGAACTATGCTACAGCACATACTGCTAATCCGTCATACAATATTTACAGAAATTTTCTGATGATCGGTTAATTAGCAGACATTTGTTTCCACCTACGTCACCCGATCTTACAGTTACAGACTTGTTTCTATTCCCTTATCTAAAAAACAATATTTTTAGCAATAGACCAGAAAATTTAGAAAATTTACAATTGCTATGAATGTGTTTGAAAACCTTAAGAGAAGAGTGCATTTGAGTTAAGGAATCAATGGTTAAAATTTTCAATATCTTTCGCAAAATCTTTTATTTACTTTTGTTCTGTAAATGTGTATACAACAATGTTATTTCAAATAAACGTTTATTTATATAGCCTATAAGTGCATAATCTCACTACTTCGACCGCAGGGACCACAGATATAATCTTGAATATAACTACCTAAAGGTATAGACAAATTCTGGCAAAATATAGTGTACATTTTCAATTTCTATTAAATAATTAAATAAATAAGGTAATAAAATTTGAAATGTAAACTGTCAATTATTAATGCATGACAGTAAAAAATATTTATAATGTTTACATATTTATAATTACAGACTAATCTAAGACAAGACTTTAAAATCCCATCGTCTTTGACTGGGTACGAAAAACATCAGAACGATAACAGGAGTGCTTTCTGAAATTTAGAACTTCTAACTTAATTAATTTTGCACAGAATATAAATGTTTTTGTGTATTTAATTACATAATCCTTTGAATTTCATGAGTTACATAGATCAAACTATAACGTGCTTTACAGCATAATTTAATTATTACACTTGAAGTTGTTTCTTAAAAATATATACTAAAATACTACACACACACATATCTTCTGCAATTTTTATTTATTATTATATATATTATTTTATTTATTACCACGAAGACGTTAGCTTTTACATAATAATCAAGTTGCCGATTTGTACTTATTGCTAAATTTGTTCTCATATTTTTTGGTAAGTTACCATTTAGAGTAGTTCAAGCAGTAAAATTATTTTAGTGGAGGGTTGCATGAAATTTTCTGTTGTACGTATATTATACCAAACGTGTAAGATAAGCCCGGTTCGCCGCTACATGCAAACAGTTTTAGCGCAAGGGTAAAGTGCAACCCGTTTGTGTTAATTTGCTGGTAAAATTAACTATGATTTAATAACGACGCGAGGTTCTTATCCGGCTAGACCAAAACGTACTTTAGTGCAGCAGTAAAATTCCTAATCCTGATCATTTATTAAATAAGCGGGTGTCCCGCAAGCCGAAATGAAAAAATATAGACGAGCTAGTGTTTATGTCGTCGTAAAATGCAAATGGTGTCACGTGACCTTCCTTTTTGGGTTATGAATCCCATATGACCGGAGCGTGCGTTAGCTGGGACCTCTATAAAGGATGATATGACAGTTTGTCGTCCTCTGTAGTCCGTACAAAATGGTTTTTAACGTTTTCTTCAGTTCGGCGAGGGCTAAACGGGCTGGGAAAACGCCTTGCCGCTTGACCCGAATTTTCCTGAACATAGTGCAGGTCCACTCGCTAAATTGCCCATTACGGCACAGTTCATTGCGCCAGTTTTGAGCAAGTTTCATTTCTTCGTGTTCCTAATGTTTGCTGTTTTTACTATATCCGGTTGTTTCGTCCGCTGTTTGGCGCACGTTGTAAGTGTGGCGCGGGTAATAAAGCCCATTTTTTTCTCTATTTAATTCGAGGGTTATTGGCTGCAGCCAAGACGTAAAAAGTTCATAACGCCGACAAAAACCTAGATTCGAAACCGAACGGCAGAAAAATTTGGTTTAAACGGCCCCCCAAACAGTTTTCCGCAGAAGCGTCGCTCTATAATAATAAATTTATGACGGACCTCTCCCGAATATGTCTACAACTTCCTATTGTCATAACAGGGGTTAAATTGCAAATAAAACGTATCCGCAACTCGTGTTTTAAGCGCCTTTCAAGGCCCGAGGTATTTTTGTATGATGAAATTGTGCCGCTAAAATACTGTCGCGGTGAAATTTAGACCGTGGAGACATGTTAGATGTTTTGGCTTTCTCAGAATGTTCTAAATATGTCACATTCAGTGGCGCAAAAGACACTCTGTCTTCGCAAGTTTCTTTCACGAACCCAATGTTAGGAAATTGGAGCAGAGAAGGATTGAGGGTGTTTCATGTTTGACAACCATGTTGAGTGCTTGAAGATTATTACGTTGTAGATTTTTGATGGCTGTATGCAATAATGGATATTGCATGCTCACGTTACGTCGGTTTAATGTTCAGGTGGATATCACTTTATGTTGAGCTCTAAAAAGCATATGTATGTACATGAGCATTTATTTTTCTATGATATACTCTAGATTATTAGCAATATCTCGTTTCTTAGGATACTGGAACCAAAAAATCTGTGGCGGTGTAATGATTTTAATATTGTTAGCTGTAATAAATCGATATTTTAGAATAGCTGTGAGGAGTGGTGGAAAATTTCTAATGTTTAGACACCCCAAAATAAACCCAGAAGAGTAAACTTCCTTAAAAATTGAGCATATAAAAAAATCTTGTAAAATTCATTTTAAATACTCCAAAAATAGCTATTCATTTCCGAGCAAAAGGATTGGGTATTTTAAAAACCGTAGGTATATATAAAACTGATCAAAAAAGGTTTCAAACTACTATAAAATTCAATAGCCCAAAATGGCCTTCAATTTCTGGATCAGGAAGCAGAAGTAAAAATATCAGATGTAGACCAGCCTCAATAAGTACAGAAAATGATAAAAAATTCTAGGTTTTGTCCTTAATTTAACAAATTTCATTTCATTTTCGATCATTTTAAGAAAAGGACCGCGTATACTAACGAGATATAAGAAATTAACCTCTTTTTTAGTTGTCTTATTTGGTGACCTTCTTAAAACCCAAGTAACAGCCCAATTTTCCTGGTCTAGAAGTAACATTTCATCTACTGTTCCCAAAAAATTAAGTGTTACTCTGAATACTAGCCTTCGAATTAATAAACAGATCTTTAAGGGATCCCAATAAGAGACCATAGTTTTTGTATTTTTGAGGCATTATTAGAAGCAATAAGATTAATTATAACTATGTAAAACTACTTCCAATAATCCAGTCTACAATACCATCGAATATATCAAAATTATACGCGGTGTTTGTCAAGGTGCATCTTGTCACCCCTTCTTTGCTGTATTTATTCTGAAAGAATATTCACGGAGGTCCTGTACGATAGGAAGAAGATATAAAGATTAATGGTAGATTTATGAATAATATTATACACGCCAATGACTCGGTTCTGCTACCAGTCAATGCGGAAGACATTATATAATGTAT
Source organism: Limonius californicus (assembly GCA_014611495.1). Taxonomy (NCBI): domain Eukaryota; kingdom Metazoa; phylum Arthropoda; class Insecta; order Coleoptera; family Elateridae; genus Limonius; species Limonius californicus. The sequence goes on from JABXWE010001101.1 coordinate 29,993, forward strand.
AATAAATGTCAAAATAAAACAGTATACATGATCGTTAGCAGGGTGAGAAATATACAAACATTGATAACAGTTGAAAATGATACAATTGAACGAATGACAAAATATAAATATTTGGGTTGTAACCTATATGATATGGGCGAACCTCGATATCGGGCATATCTGGGTCTAACCGTGCAAATGCCGATGAGACCAATAATACTGGGCAAACTCGGCTTATTCGTTCGGATTCGAGGAGTGCCCAGATATTTCGCGAATGGTCCGTGTTGTTTGGTCAAATTAAGAACAAGATGAAAAATAATATTGTTAGAAGATTTTTGTTAATTACAAAGATGCACAGAACTAACCCAACCTAAGCTAAGCTAACTTGTTTAGGCTTCTTACTTGTATTCCTATAGTCACATCTTTGAAAGAGCAATGGGTCGTTTTTTAGAACTGCAGACGTATTGTAACCTAACTTAACCTAACCTAACCTAAGCTGATCTAACCCAACCTAATACAATCGAACTTTTTAGGCTTTTTTCTTGTATTCTTGTTGTCACATCTTTGAAAGAGCAATGGGTCGTTTTTGAGAACTTCACACGTTTTGTAACGTAACTTAACCTAAGCTGATCTAACCTGATCTAACCCAACCTAATACAATCGAGCTTTTTAGGCTTTTTTCTTGTATTCTTGTTGTCACATCTTTGAAAGAGCAATGGGTCGTTTTTGAGAACTGCACACGTATTGTAACCTAACTTAACCTAACTTAACCTAAGCTGATCTAACCTGATCTAATCCAACCTAATACCATCTAACTATTTAGGCTATTTTCTTGTATTCTTGTTGTCACGTCTTTGGAAGAGCAATAGGTCGATTTTTTAGAACTGCACACGTATTGTAACCTAACTTAACCTAACCTAACCTAAGGTAATCTAACCTGATCTAACCCAACCTAATACCATCTAACTTTTTAGGCTTTTTTCTTGTATTCTTCTTGTCACATCATTGAAAAAGCAATGGGTCGTTTTTTAGAACTGCACACGTATTGTAACCTAACTTAACATAACCTAACCTAACCTGATCTAACCCAACCTAATACCATCTAACCTTTAGGCTTTTTTCTTGTATTCTTGTTGTCACATCTTTGAAAGAGCAATGGGTCGTTTTTTAGAACTGCACACGTATTGTAACCTAACTTAACCTAACCTGACCTAAGCTAATCTAACCTGATCTAACCCAAAATAATACCATCTAACTTTTTAGACTTTTTTCTTGTATTCTTGTTGTCACATCTTTGGAAGAGCAATTGGTCGTTTTTTAGAACTGCACACGTATTGTAACCTAACTTAACCTAACCTAACCTAAGCTAATCTAACCTGATCTAACCTAACCTAATACAATCTAACTTTTTAGGCTATTTTCTTGTATGCCTGTTATCACATCTTTGAAAGAGCAATGGGTCGTTTTCTAGAACTGCACACGTATTGTACCCTAACTTAACCTAACCTAACCTAAGCTAATCTAACCTAACCTAAACTAACTTTTTCAGGCTTTTTTCTTGTATTCTTGTTGTCACATCTTTGGAAGAGCAATTGGCCGTTATTTAGAACTGCACACGTATTGTGAACCAGTTGACCGCTGTTGTATTAGACCCTACAATAGTTTAGCCCAGTCTCTTCGCGAATTGACCGGACACATTTAAGAATGATCGGGCTTACCTCGATGTGCCCAAAATGTGGTCAAACAGCGATTTGCCCGGGCCTATCCAGATATGCCGTCAAATCGCCTTCTGCCCGTAACATGAACACTGGGAACAACATTAAGCAATAAAATGCGCATAGAACAGGCCCGAAATGCTCTTGGAAGAATGTGAGGTATGGTGATGAAGCGTGGATCCCTACTGAAGACACATACAAGACGATTAATGCTTTCGAAATGTGGACGTACCGCAAAATGCTACGCGTACGCTGAGTTGATCACGTCACAAAACAAGAAATATTAGATAGAATACAAACGAAATTAGAACTAATGTATATACAAAAGAAAAATTAGAACAATTTGGACATGTATTGCGAAGTGAAAGATATTACCTACTACAACTGACCATCCAAGGAAAAATAAACCTAAAAAGAGAGTCAAGCTGTCGCAGAACTTCATGGTGAAATAACTTTCAGCAGTGTAGTACGGACAAAATTTAAGACCCTTGTTTGGAGCTGCTATATCAAAAGTTTAAATAGCTATGTTGAAGTTAAATAGTTTTTCCAGGCCTCGAAGTCTTAAGCTCGATACTGTTAAGGTGCCGTTAGCTACAATAAAACCAATTTTCAACCTACCTAGGAGTTGCGAATCAATTCGATTTACTACGATCGATTACAATCACATACTGGTTTTGAACCTGTGACTGGGACCAAGTCTGTATCTTTATTATTGCAGTAATCGGATTTTGCGTTATTTGATTAAAATATATGTAGACGGAGTAGTGTTTCTTAATGTAGATAGTAAGCTTTTAGGAAACTAAGGAATTTCACTTTCGATAATTAGACTAATCTTCCTGTCTTATCCATTGTTCTAATGATAAAAAAGAAAAGTAGGACAGAGTCACTAGAAAACAACGAAATGAACACGAACTGGAATAAAGAAAAGTAAGAGACCAAGTAATATATAGTATGAAGGTGTAGAAACAGCAATGGAAATGCAGAAGACTTCTTGTTTCGGGATTTTAATGTAGATTCGGCATAACCGATAGATCGCTATAAGCGGGTTCATTAGAAGGGGTTCTATTTTATACACATTATTGGATAGGCCGAATGTTCTGGAAAAACTTTCTGAGAACCTGAAGGAACCTACATGCTCCATTACACCGGAAAGAGCGAGACAACACAAATATCTATTGATGACCTCATAAATAGAATTTGGATATCGAGCTACAAGTACATATATACTAATTAGTAGAACTATAAATACAGCTGCCTTTCAGACTTATTTTATGTTTTTAACGCATGTTTCCACACTCTGCTTAATTCTAAATTTTGTCTTATTCTTATTATTTCCCGAATACGTGGGCGAATCCTGGGCCGTAGAATTAATCGACAGGATGGGGGAGCAAAGTCGAAGTTTTGGCATTTTTTCGAAATTTGGATCGGACGCAATATGCGCGTCCGCGGGTCGATTTCGGTGGGAGGGATGCCCTCGAGCTGAGGGCAATTGGTTATGGTACAATGATAGTGCTGTAGCAAATGAAATGATGATAATAAAAAAAATTAAATATAGTAATAATTTGCTGTAGATAAATTCCTTGTTAAGGTATACATTCTTCTAAATTATCAACAGTAATCACATAAGTGGTGATAATTTTAACTAGATGCACGAATCTTTGTTGCTATAGAAATCTCACGAGTGGACGAAGTCCACGAGTGGGATTTCTTAATAGAAACAAATATGAGTGCTAATCTAGTTAAAATTATCAAAAAAAAATTATTACCACGAATGTAATTCGGCGTGATTATTTTTTAAACTATGTCGCAAAATGTTAAACAAGTATTTAAGTATTTTATTAAACAATTAAGAATATTTACAACTGTTGTTTGTAATGCTGCAATTATTGTAGGTAATTGTACAATTTTCTTGAGATGAAGAGGATGAAACAGTGTCTCCTCTTAAGTTGTTGATTACGGTTGCGTGATGCTCTTCGTCAAGTTGTAGGTAGGGTTTGATGGAACTTGCAGATGAGTGTCCTGTTATTTTTAACAACTGCTGCTCACCTACTCCACTTTTAGCTAGTTGTGTTACAGCAGAAGAACGATGTGAATGGTTTGTAATTTTTATTTTGTTAGGATTCAAGCCAATCTTTTGGGCCGCTTGTTTTGTCCATTTTCCTATTTCGTTTTGTCCTACCGGGAGATTTTTATACCACCCCTTAGATAAAGGTTCCTGCCAATATGGATTAGGTGTCAAAAATAAACGATCAATTTGAATATTTTCAGTTCTTTTTGACATTAATTTATGAAAAAGACGTACCGGACATTTGTCAGAGTCATTTTTATTTGGCGTTAAAAATTTGCTATCAGTTAACCTGTGCGATCCACCTTGTGCGGTTTTAGAAATTATCGGGTTATATTCTATCCTTCCAGTATGATTTCCATAATGATCTATTTCTTCTCTAAAATATTGCACTAATGCTTTTGTTGCTTCTCCGCCTCTCCATGCCAGTTCGTAGCTAGCAGTGTGATAAAACTTTCTTTGTAAGCCATTTGGAGTATTTTCGTCCCACGCTGCTATCATTTGTTCTATTTCTTCTTTCCTGAGAGCTGCAGAAGATGATTTTCTTTTTTCGGAAATTTGTTGAAGTTCTCGACGTTTACAATTACGCGCGTCTCGCGCTGTCTTAAATACAATATCACTGAAAGGATCAATTTTTCTATTATAATCCCTGAAATATTTTTCCTGGATAAGTTTTGCAGTTCCATTCCACAAAGTTTTGACAACAGATTCTTCGTAGTTTTCTCCATTTTTTTTTGCGCATGTTATATGCCCAGTCCTCCAAAATTGATGCGATTTGTTTCACCTCGGTTGATGCAGATAACTCATAATTATGTTCAAGGCAAAACTCTGAAAACTGTTTCCATATAGTGTTCTTGCTTTTTTTGGTGTTAATTGGTGTTGTTTGTTCGACAGCCGTTTGTATTGAATCAGCCGAGCTTTGACCAAATGTCGTGCTCATGTTGGTTTCTGTAAGATTACTAATTGTAAAGTTTCTTCGAATTTATGCCAATTCACTCACCTTATGTTAGAGAAAATCTCAAAAGCGAAATCTCAATTGTACTTCATAATGGCGACGGTGCTGAATTTTTAATGTTTATACTGAGACAAATGGCTGCGCTACCTTAACAACCAAGTCAATGCTAACTTTTTATGCATTTATTTAAGCAAAGATCCAATGAAACAACGTGAAAAAATAGTCGCTGTAATTTGCTACTAGCGAATAGTCAGTGTAATTCACTACTAGCGAATAGTCAGTGTAATTTTGATGCTATTGGTCGATTTGAAATTTTGTCTCATTACGATTGGTTGATAGGACTGTTTAAAAAATAATCTAACTAACTTTTCCACGATTGCTGTGAATGGACCACTTAATTATTTTAAATTATGAGACATCTTATCAAAAATAATTGTCATTTTTATTATGTTGTATTGCTATTGCGACCTGAATTTGTACCACTCACTCGATGTGTATCTATAACAATAACCAAACTGTAAAATAAATTCAAAAAAATCTATCTGGCGTAGATATTTTAGAAAAGAAACATAATAACAAAATATTTATTAACACTTCACTTCTCGCAACAAGTTTTCAACAATTCCTGTCTGAAAAAAGTCAATTTTTCTCTTGTGGTTCAACATATTCATTTACTGCTGCTTTCAATTAATGGTTAATGGTTAATGTACCGCTTATCTGCCATTCTAAATTTTTAAATGAGTAAAATTTGGTAGGCGTTGTTAGCTGATCTCAAAAATGCCATATTTACAAATATCGGCAGCTACAACTTTAGACTTGTGCGAGGAGGCGTTGTCGTGGCGCAGTAAAACTCCAGCAATTAACTTATAGCAATATTTCTTCCAAAATTTTATCACACTGTTTTAATATTAAATTTGCTTAACATTTCCGAATTATGATGGCTTTTGGCTGCAAGTTATTAATTAAAAGAATTCTTTCTTTTATCTGACGTCTTTATTTTATCTGCAATTGTTGCGAACGAAGTATCCTCGGCAGAGAAGATTTTTATGTTTCCATTGATGGATTATTGTTTAGTTTCTGGATGCCAGCGGTGATTCAGCGTTTCATCGCTGAGTCCAAAAAAATGTTCTTACTTGCAGAAGTTTTTGAGTTGAAGGTGATCATGCATAATTCGTTCAACTGTAGCAATAAGTTCCTGCATCAAGAATTTATATTCGATTCGAGAAAAATTTATAGGTTTTATACTAATTCAAGGTTTACCTGTTGTGACAGATGGGATTGAAATTTGAAGGATTAAAAGCCTGTTACGGACCAAACGAGCTTTTTCGTCGACTTGCAACAGGATAGGTGGAAAAAGGCCTTGGCTAAACTCGGAAGAGTGGGGGTGGTTCACGAGAAACACCTACAGGGGGGAAAATCGTACCTAGTTGTGTACAGAGTAGGTCAAAATTAGCGGGCACCACCTTCCAAATCACAGCTGATTGCAGGTTCTCGTGGAAAGCCGACAAGCCAACAGCTTACAGGAATTGGACCCACCTTTATTGTTCCTCCTCCTGTATATAAAGCTTACAAAGTTCATGCACCAAACAATAAAAATACACAGAAATAAAAGATATGGTGAATTTGAAGACAAATATAGCTCTATTATTTGAAATTGGCGATAATACAAAAACAAAAATTACATTCAAAATGGTAATAATTAAGGTTTAACACAAGGGTAGTTGGAACGTTCGAACAAGAATGGCTCGCCGCCCCTGGCTTACGGAATTTATTTTACTAACCACACAGATCTGCGCAGCCAGTGACGATCGTGTTTACAAAAATTAATTATACTCTCATTGGGGGTATTTGTCGGCCTGAAGGCGAATCTGAATAAAACCTAAGTAATGACAGAAGAGAACACTAGAGTGGAGATGGACGGAAATGAAATCGAGAAGGTAAACGAATACACATATCTAGGACATACAATCACACTTGGCAAGCAAAACCAAACGGCGGAAATTACGAGAACAATACGCATGACTTGGGCTGCGGTGAGTAAACTCAATAACAAGAGAAAAGTGTTCAATAGTTGTATTCTCCCTGTCGTGATATGGCATCGAGACAATGACGCAATACAAACAGCCAACCGATTAAGAACGACACAAAGGGCTATCGAAAAAGAGTTGGGAGTCTCTCTGAGACACACACATTCGGAACGAAGATATAAGAAGAAAAACGAAGGTGGATGACGTAGTCGCAACATCGCGAAGTTAAAGTGGAGAGTTGGGTGGGAGATGTGGCCCGCCAAGAAACTGAAAGATGGACTAAGAATATCATCCAGTGGAGGTGAAGAGAGCACAAAAGAAATGTAGGAAGACCACCAAAACGCTGGCTAGAAGATATTAAAGCAATGGCAGGACGAAACTGGCACCAACTAGCCCAAAACAGACAAGAATGGAAGACTCAGGGGGAGACCTACATCCAGCAGTGAATTCAAAAATAAAAGAGAGAGAGAGAGAATTAAACTTTAACCTAAACGAATAATGAAACGCTGGGCAACTGAAGGTTGCCTCACTTTTAATATTACAAGGGAATTAAACTATTTCTTAGTTATTAACGAAATACTGAGAGTGAGGCACAATTGTGGTGTTCTTGGGTTCTTCGGGAAGCAGACAAAATTCGCAAGATCCTGAAGACTGGATCACGATGAAGACACAAGTCAAAGATTCTTTTGCCTAAGGCAAAAAAACGACACGATATATTCATTTAACAGAGTAGCTGCCCACAACTCCGTTTCCAAAACCAACGTGCGTTCACTCCCAGAAGCTAGCGCTCACTGTCATTCCCCCTGCCGAAAAACTCACTCAAACATAATTGTTCTAGAACAAAATTCTTACACGTGGGACTTTCGGCGATTCTGCAAACGAAGAATTCTAAGAACTGTTTTCGATCGGCATATCCAGACTAAACAGGTACGACAAGCTGAACAATGGGAACTTTCAGAGGCTTTGCAAAAGTGACCTCCCACAACTTAATCTTTAAAAATAATAAAATAGTAATTGACTTAAGAGCGGCAATTACAATAGAATTGTAATTCATATGAAGCTGCAAAAACAAACGAACGAACAAGGCAGTCACTTCATTAAAGGGATCAGGCTAGAATAATTTGGAACTCCCCTCGTATATCAAAATGAGTAAATCAAGACTTATAGTCTTGATTTTGAACTTTACTCCCTTTTAAAGAATTTCCTTTCTAACCTCCGCAATGAATTGAAAATTTATACCTTCAACGAATACAAGTTCGCCATTTTTGTAGGTTTTCTTATTTATTCGTTTACTTACTACCCCTTTTACATTTTGTATTTCCTTCTTTTACGCTTTCTGCTTAAAATCTTCATAACTATCCGAATGCAACCAGTCGCTGTGTTTCAAAGGAACCTGGAGTTTTTTTGCATCGATTGCCAGACATTTGCGGGCACCTAAAGCTTGCACAAAACATACGCCTCCGCTTCTGGTGGCAAGGAGAGGAAATGCGGAAAGCAATAACCTCACTGTCACCAAACCATTCATAATGTAACAATATGCCGAGCTTGAGGAGATACGGCGGCATTTTCATTATGAACCAATAATGTTAAGCTTCTTGCGAGGGCCCCATTAATTACATCTAGATTATAATAATAATATTATTAAATAGCATTAATGAATCAATAACGTCCTGGAGCGTATCGATTTCTTGCATTAAAGTACGTAATGGAACCTATAAGTTTTCATCATTTGCTGTGTTTGATGCAACGTGCCCGTTTATCGAGGTACTTACGTTTCTGGAAGGTTGGTTTTCTTTTTTTAAGCTTAAAATTATTCATAATTTATGTTTGAGTAAAATTTTGCAACTTCTTTATTTTTTGCAAAGATTTTCTTTGATAATATTGAGTACAATTCCATAGCACTTTAAATTAAAGACTAATATTAGAAGTTTATGTGTAGAAAAAGTTTTTGTTTTGTAATTACGGCTATAAATTTGGTATTTTAGGAATGCTAATTGGATGTACTAACAGTATAAGCTTTATAGTCGAAGGTATTTGCTTCAGGTTTAAACCTCGAGAGAATTAAATGCTACAAGAAGAAGGTATACAAGCCCGCTTCGGTGTTCTAGTGGTTAACACTTGCCTATAGATCCAAGGGAGGCGGGTTCGAATCCGGCAGAGATCGATGAGATTTTTCTTGGGGGGGAAAAATCTGAAAACAGTCGGATAAGAAGTAAATCCGTAGGTCCCGTGCCACTGCAATGTGTGACACGTTAAAAATTACTATTGGAATTGGAACTAGACCAGATACGTAAAATTCATAATTTCTTGTTGCATAAACAAACTTCAATTACATCGAATCTTGCAAGTTAGCGCGTAAAAGGTTTCTTTTCACCACACAAAAAACTAGTTCTTTGCCTTAGCTTCCGATGAATGGGATAGAGAGAGATAGGCACAAATTCGTTCACAAGATGCGGGAAAATCCGCAGGCACGCCACTGAAGACTGGATGGAATGGAGTCAACATCAAGGGCCAAAGCTCCGATGCGTTCGTCGCACCGACGGTACTACCAGAGGGACTGGGCTCGATATTAATCCGCCAAAGGCGATCGTCAAGTTTACAATAACTTGTTTTTCCAGGGATAAAATCCAGTGTGTTTCTAAATCCGACACTTGTCGATAGTTTTGTTTTCACCCCACAGTAACACAGCCAAACGAAAATCACACATGATGGACACCCATCGAAAACCCAAGCCGCCCCTGCAGCACTCGACTTATTTACGGCCCCCCGTAGATGGAATTTGGGAAGTCCGGAGTCATCGGAGATGTAAAATTGACTGAAGAACTGAACGCAACGGGAACCTGGATTCCCCAAAAAAATTGCCCCACATGGAGAAATATGATGCAATTGTTCTGGAAGGAATAACACGTGCGACTTCTGACAGTAAATATTTCCGAGAATTGATTTTAAACGGCAAATCTAGCCTACAAAGGGAAACTTCAAAACTTTGCGGAACTGGCCCTTCATAACTCAATCTAAAAAAATATAACGCAAACTGTAATCGACATAAAAAGATGGCAATTAATATACAATTTCAATTCTTATGAAGCGGCAATTAGAGTATGACTCTAATCCAGACAGAGTGGCACAATTTAAATGAACATAACATTACTTTTACAAAATAATATACTTCAATCTCTTTATCTACTGCTTATAATTAATTGATTGTTCTTGAATATAACCTAAGTCCCTGCAACAATGGATGATATGATTCTTCATGCTGCATATCAGTTGCATAAACATCATGTAAATGAAACAGCTAAATATATTTAGAGTTTCAGTTTAAGTCGTTCAATTCTGAGATATATGATGTCATAGAAAGAGAGAAGCATTAAATGTGTAAAATTATAAAATAATTATATTTAATATATAACTATCCATAAATTAAGATAAATTAACGCATATCCAATAAAACCAAATATTTTATGCAAATACTCGTTAAAACTTATATTTTCATATACATTGGCGGAATGCCAAATTCAACGGGGAATAAGTTAATACCGGCTTAAAGTTCTTAAGTGCTATTTTCGGCAATTAAGATGTCTTGCATAACAATCTGTTTTTGGGAAAATATCAGGAATACCTCTTTGCATACTTATGTGTTGCAAACCTTTAGCTCGAATTGGTCTAAATCAGCTTTCAATAAACAATAAATAATATGGACAAGAACACAGGTATGTGTGTCACTGCAAAAAGAACAAGGTTTAAGCTGAAAGTAAAAAAATATACTCCTTAACTATACAGACAGTTCTAGAAACATAAAAAAATCACACACTAATGTTTACTAGTTGCAATTGCACTTTAAATATCAGTTTTTTTTTGTTTATTTACTGCTCTGAAAGATTGTTAGTGTGACAGATTTTTTCGAACGCCAGTGAGCACACTCTGATTTACTATTTAATATTTGAAAATCATATTAAACCAGTGATTAGAGTACTGGGCTACGGCACAAAAGGTCTGGAATCCCAATCACCGACACGATGCCTGACGGGCGGCCTACTAACCCGCTATAAATAATTGAGTACCTGGGTTCGAATGAAAAAGGTGTAATATGCGGTTTTTAGTGCGAGATGCCCACCACATCACCACTTATCATGAACTTGGCACGCGACAAGCGGATATGAGACCAAAGATCTGACCTTCCGCCGTGCAGGCCAACCGCTTTCATGGGTGTAGAGCTTTACCATTATATCGCATTTTTGTGTTTAATGTTTTTAAAATTATTAGATATTAAGACATAAAGGACCAAGGTGAAACCGGGAATTTTTCCTTAAAATTGGTATTAAAGATTTGCCATTCGTTCAAGTATCGAGTAACCTTCATACAAATAATTCCTGTTGACTATTATAATAATTGTTTCTCTGTGTATAATTAACAAAACAAAGCAATGAAAAGGGAGCAAATGAATGTTTTATGATAGTATTTATATAAACTCTACTACTTTACTGTTACAAGTCACTGTCATAAAACTAAATATTCTTTCAAACATATCAAGAGGAAATGAATAAATTTTATATAGGCGACGTCTGACTAATTAAATGTTTTCTATCTTACACTGGAATTCACGAGATACTTTATACGAAAATATGGTTTGCTTACCGATGGTCGATGGTCGTAATACAAACAATTTTCTAATAATCGGAACTTTGTAGCTTGCTAAACAAATATATTTGTTTTTCTCTTTCGATATACAAAAAAGTGAAGATAGATCTTATAATGCTTGGGGCATACATAGCTCCGGAAACGAGAATTGTCAATGATATTACCTTCTTGTTTTGTTTCTTGAGCAAAGATTCTCGACGTGACCACATCGCTGCCAATAACAGCACCTACTTTTGCCTTAATTTTCAAATAAATTTGTTATCCTGCAAGAACACCCACATAAAATCAAACTTTTTGTTTCTAATTAGAAATCTGATAAAAGTTCTTTGTAAACCGAAAGCTTTCTCGAGCTTGCACTCGTTGGACTCCATGTTCGCGTTCACAATGGCAGACGCTAATTTATTCTCGGTCTGCAACATTCGAAGTACCTACCACTCTCGAGGAACATGTAAAAATATATCCTTATTGTGCAACCATTACTGTTCTAGAAGCCTTAAAAGTAAAAGATTTGCTCAGTTTTTTCGTTAATTGTACTGATAAATAATTCGACATTGGACGGTTTCGGCAGCTCTTTGTTTAGACGAATTGCCTAAAAATGTTCTAATCGAACCAGCAAAAATTTTTATCACGGGTAAAGATAACTTTAACAGAAGTGTTGGGTGTCACAGTAAAATAGAAGTCCACTTTGACGGGGTGAAGGTGTGAATAATAATAATAATAATAATAATAATGGTGAATCTCACACCACATAAAGGAGTTTGGCCTGCAAGATGGAAGGTCAGAGCTCCCATGTCCTTGCTTTCATACCCCGTTGTCGCGTGCGAAGTACATGACACATGGTGATGCGGTGGGTAGCACGCATTGGACACCCGCACGATTCTTGAATGCAGGCTTTCGCGGCTTTTGTCCAATAAACTAATGTTTTCCGGGTGTTGCCGTGGTCGATCAATTTCGCTTGACATTTCACTGCTCATACTGTCAGCTTCTTCAGAAGTTATTCTATAGACTGGTGTTGTTGTTTTGTGTACCTGGGTACGTAACGCTTGGTTGCTGTTGCCGAAACGTGGCGTTTGCGCGGTCGAGTGAATCCATGACGTGTGGTTGGTTTTGATGGTGTGTTATGCTCCGTTGCGAGTCCTGTGCATTAGGGGTGCCAGGACGTTTGTTATGGATGGCTGGGGATGGATGAGTTCCGATCTCGCTGCTGTAAACGCGTGATTTTGGCTATAGAATTAGGTAGAGGCGATAAATAAACCTCTTTATTCTTCTTAAACATGCTCTATTGCTTTATGTATTTGTTACTACAGATAGGTATTCCAAAAAATCAAAATACGTTAATATTTTATGATCATACTATAGAATGCAGCCAATTATGGAAAGTTCAATGAACTTTAGTTGCAAATATTTTTTCACAATATGTGTTGTTTGCCAATAACCCTAATTTCAAGAACTTACTTACGCGAATATTCTGGAAAAGTACTTGCAATAGGCAACCACAACTTTACTGCTTATGTTGGTATTAGCAAATCAATTTCGTCGAACGAAACTAATTAAAGTAAAGCCTAGTAAACGGTTCTGTAAAAAACAGTTTGTTCGGTGTTACGTGAACGAGAGTAGCTTTGCTTGCTGCAGATTTACTATAACCATGGCGTAAAATTGCCGAGTATAATTACAAAAATACGGAAATAACTCCAAGGCACGTAGACACATTGCGTGCGGGTGTAATTTCGCAGCCTGCTTGAATAATGAGACATACTGAAAAACCTCATTAAGGAGAAATTGGAAAATTGTTTGTGTAATAAATGAAAGCCGCGCTGACGTATAAACTTTTTACTTCATCGAATAATCCGCAAAGTTTCAAGCTGCTAAAGAGAATGTTGTGTAAAGAAATTTGCAAATTTGCGGAATATTTGATTATCCAATCAAAAATTGTGTGGGGTCGACTGCAGACAGTCTTTAAAGTATATTGAATTTTCCTGGAAGCTCACGGTCTCGCGGCCGTCAAAAAGGCACGCAGCTCCTGCTATATTGTAACTTTAGGGTAGTGCAAGGTCGTAGTATTGCTTTCTTGCTTCGCTGGTTTTATTTTATTTCGAATTGATTGTGTCTTGAACCAGAAAGCAGAAGGTTGGCCAGGCTTGTAGGAGTATATTGATCAAAAAGCACGTCTTGAATTTGAATGAAACCATTTCCTCCTTGCGTGGACACAGATTGAAACTCGCATTCCTGAAAACAGAACCAGTAATGAATTTATAAAACCCGTTTTAGGCCAACTTGAGCTCAATTGCCTACTTCAAACGGCAAAATTTATCACTGTTGTATCGTAGTTATAGAGAAAAATTATGAAAGGTAATACCACAGTAAGGTTCTTTTTTTACGGGAAAGCTTTGCAATTGATCGAACACTTAACTGCTTGATAAGTAATTGACAAGAGCTAATGATAGGAGAAATCCGCGACATCAATGGTGGAGAGGCTGTATTGTATCATACCCTCTCGACGTGTTACGTAATATTTATTTTAAGCAATTGAGAGTTTCTCCTGAAGAAAACAAAACGGCTAGGTATTTATTACAGATATTTATTAAAGTAATTACATAATATAGCAAATAAGTAAATACAAAGCTACTTTTTTTATAAAATATGTTATCATTCCTATGGTACCAAGTGAAATTAGAAACCACGCCATTTTGTGATTTGAAGATTGTATACAAGGTGAGCGCAGATGAATATTTACCCGTTGACAAAAACTTGTATTCATATTTCTGCAGATGACTTTTGTTACGTTGGTTTGATTTTGCCGCTTCTTACGTATTAAAGTCTTATTTTATTGGCCGCTCCGTAGCCGATTACTATCTTATTATTTCCCAAATACCGTTTAGTGGACAATTTTTTTGTTATATTGGAGAAATATCGATGAATATTTTGTTTAGCGCTAGACCGTGAACGTTTGCTGGAAATTTCCTGCCCTTGAGGGAGCCCTACGCGTTAATTGTTCTAGAATTCTTGCAACATATTTCGTCATATGGTGAAATATTCCAGCTGGTTGATACTTTCGTTCGTTTTTTTTGGGAGTCGACTTAAGATCTCCTTTCGACCCGGTTGCTTGCTAAGACCTCAGCGCCTACAACAAGTATTGCGAGGGTGGTTTGGGTTTCGGTGGGCTTTCCATTGCGTGAATTGTCGTATCGCTGTTATCACCGTGGGGTGAACGGCACCATTGACAAGTGTCACATTTAAGAAACACGCTGGATTTAACCCTTGGAAGGCAATTTATTGCGAATTTGCTGATCGCATTTGGCGGATTAATATCGAACCCCCTTTCTGACCCTCTGGATGTGCCGCTGCTGTGATAATGCAAGAACACTCGAAATTTCCCGTTTCCTGAAGTTCCAAGGAAGAACCTAGGAACTCCCCAACTTGTACCTCCCTCTCTAGTCTCTATCGAAGAAAACTAAAGTAAATCTTGCCAATGTACTATACAATTATTGTTTTCCCCTGTTTACCACTGCTTCGTTGGTAGCTAAGCAATAGAACAGTTTAATTCCCTTGTAATATTAAAAGTGAGGCAACTTTCAGTTGCCTAGCGTTTAATTACTGGTTAATGTTAAGGTTTAGTTAATTTTATAAACTCGAACGTCGCTGGCTGCGTAGATCTGTTCATTAAAGTAAATATAGCAGGCCAATGGCGGCGAGCTTTTTGGTTTGGACGTCCCATAGTTTGTTTTCTTGCTTATTCTAAATTGTACTATTTGTGTGCTACATTTTACGCAATAGATTTGGATCCAGTTAAAGAATTTAGTACGATCTTTTATTCTGGTATTTTATTGTGTGAATTAACATTGTAAACATTATATATAGGAGGAGCCACAATAAAGGTGAGTTCGATTTCCGTAAGCTGCTGGTTTCTCGGCCCTCATATGAGAACCTGCATTGAGCTGTAACCTGGAGGGTGACTCCCATTAATTTCAACTTACCCTGTATACTCCTACGTTAGATTTCCTTCCCTTAAGCCTTTCTTGTGAACCACCCCTACTCTTCTGAGTTAAACATCTTTCCTCCTCCAGGCCGACGAAAAAGCTCGGTTGCCCCGTAACAGTTTCTAAATGAACTATCTGTTTTTTTTGTTACTGCTTGGTCTCTTGCTAGACGTAGCGATCTTCTCTTCTATGCCGTTATTCCGTGTTTTAAGGTTTCACAGACATAGAGGACCTACGGCATAACGTGAGCTTGGAACCACGGAAAGTTTAAATACGTTTACTTCAGAGAAGATCGACTAGGCAGGATACCTCGCTGACTTGCCATTGCATTACGAGCGAGAACGGCTGTTAAAAATCCGATGTTCCGGTGCTGGAAATTGAAGCCCAGACCTCAGGAAATCGAACGTGCTGACCTCTAGTTCACCATCTCCGACAAATGAACTATATTATATATAGTTACATGGCTACATTCAAAGTTCATTATATCGTTTTTTCTGTTCTGTAATGATCTATTAAAGTAGATTTCAAACGAAACTGTATTTCGTGTTGAAGAGGACTTCTAAAATGGTATTTTCGAAGAAAAGACACAACATACTTATTAGTTTTGCTTTGTTAATTTGTGTTATTAACTAAGTTAAACATTTCATTTTACGGAGTAAACAACTCCTGTTTACTTCCAAGTTTTCGTGACTTCTTAAAAAGTAGCCAAACATCCTCAGTTTAAACTGGAGGAGTAAATCTCAAATTAAGTTGGAATCATTCAGTCTGACATTGTAGTCATATACCAATACCAAAATTATTCTGAAACGCCTCTGTGTTCGACTGTTTGTTTTTCACAGCGGTAATTCCCTCTTGATACACGAACTAGCGAAATTAATTTATTTCAGTTGCATTTAGAAGCAGATATAACGATTCCGGTGTTTGTATAATCAAAGTTCATTTGTACGTGCTCTTAGTTACCAGGTATTATATTACGACGCTTTTATGTAGCTTCCATTTAAGTAATTTTTAATCCTTGGGTGGAAGTAAATATTTGCAGCAAGTCGTTTTTTACGTGAAACCCTGGCAAATGAAAATAATGTGTTTAATGTCGGTGTTGGTGAAAATGAAAAAGCAAAAAATAATACTTATAATGCCTAACTATTACCTATTTGAATGGTTGGAAATTAAATCATTGCTTATATCAGATATTCGTAGAAGCTACTTTTTATCCGCTGGTGGTAATTCACTTTTATGATTAGTTTAATATTCTTTTTCCTGTCATCTGTGTTCTCTTAGTTGTTCCTAATTTATCACTTTTTGTAAACAATTTAACGTTTCAAGGCCAAAACCTCAAAAGGGTGTGCGTAGTAGAAATCTTAAAAAATTATACGGGGTGATCCAGATGTAAATCGCGTAACCTTGAGTGCCTCATCGGTAGCGAGTTCTTATAATTAGAAATGTATGCCACAATAGGTGTTATTACCTAATACATTAATTAAAAATAGAGTAACTATCAAGTGCTTCAGTACACAAAGATGGAAAAATCGCGTTCTAGATCTCGCCCAATTAAAACAACTAAAGCCAAAGTACCAATTCAAATTAATTGAAAAAGTAGGAATATATTGTGATGGATTTTATTTAGCCAGTTTGTTTAAAGTCATTTTTTTTTATTTTAAAAAAGATACTCGTGCATGGTGTCTTGTCATGGGAGTCGGTTTTCTTTTTGTAAAATAAATTAGGGCAGGCCTTAATACAGTTGACTACTTGTCTGGTTTGAGTAAGTCTGCGAAACACGTATTTTATGATAAACCTACAACAAGATGAATTTATGGTCAACATCTTGTTATTAAGGAGATTGAGGATAAAATGCATGTACAGGAATATGAGATGAAAACAAGCTATAGCTCAGTATGAATAAGTTTTGGAACATAATAAAAGAAAAAGCAGTAATTTAGAAGAAGTTATATTAGAAGAATGAAGCCTTTTATTTTTTTTAAGTGTCAGTGTAATCGGGGCAATGGACGTAGTGTGGCTGTGAAATTTTATACATTTTTAATTTAATTATTTTTTTATGTCAAAATTTTATATTGTAATTATTTAGATCTATGTCTCATTGATTAATTTTAGCATATTTGATATTATTTTTAATTTTGGGGTTGCCTAGGGGTTGTTGTTAGAAAAAAGAAGTACGAGAAGATAAAATTTTGAAAAAAAACTGTTTAAAAAAAGTTTACCACATTTAATGGCTGTAATCAATATTTGTATGTAAATCATGAACAACATCTGGTTAAAAAGAAAATAAACTTACACAAAATTTGTATTGTCTTTATCTAAAAGAAGAATTGGATCCATTTGCCTGTACAATTTTGTGTTGGTCCATGGCGGTTACAAATTCTGGGCTATGATGAATTATTGACACCACACCTGCCAAGATCAAGAGGCTATAAAGAAGGACGAGTCGTAAAGGTATTTCAAAATTTACCTATCAACTATTCTACTTAGCTAACGGATTAATTTGAAATACACCACGAGTTCATGATACTGTACTTGAATAACTTAGAATACCAGCTCTAATACGTAAATCAAACGTTCTAACCTGGTGTATTTGACATTTCTTAAAACTGACTTGAACTTAGCAAAAGTATTAAGGCGATTTTGTATAAGCATATCTTCCAACGGTATGAACCTACTAACTTTGATATAGATTTCACATGCTCGAGCTACCGTGGTTGTGTAATGAAATAAAATTTGGAGGCAAATTTCTTTTAAATTTGTCACCTAGCGCCCAATTATTATTATTAAAGTAGCAAGTCAAAAATTTTTTATATATGAAAAATTGCTATTTCAGTTAAAGTGGTATAAATATTTATTAGTTTAAAATTTAATTTATTTATTTTTGGGTTGAATTGAATAAATTTTATAATATGACATAAGCTGACTTGGTTTTTGTATGTCACTAATATAACAATATATATAGCATCGTATATAGCAATTTAGGGTACGAATGTGCTACTCTCCTGACCCAAATCCGTGTTATCTTAGAAAGTCAACATACATTCTATACGCCGTCACCATTTCGCTTCAATTTAGGATTTTATCTACAGGAAAATAAAAATGTTATTTTTAAGTAATTTGGCACTGTTCTAACACGTTTATGAAATTTAATAAAACTATTCTTTTATTAAATTTGCGTTGCTAACGGAAATGTACTCTCCGTACTCCATTTTCAGACGAAATTCGCTACTCAAAACTACTGCGAATTACAAATGCAAATGTATCAAAGTATTCCTTGTTTTGCTCCGCTGTGATTTGATTTCAGTTTGCACTATTATTCTGAAAGCTTCAAAGGGTTTGGAAATTAGATTCCATTTGGAGCCACTAATTTGAACTTTGAAGTTTCTGTAAGCGTAATTTGAGAATATTTTCGGGAAGGTCATTCGCATTCGTTACCGTTACCATTAACAGCAGAATAGAATAACGTTAATCACAAAGTTCTGATATTTATTGAAAATAGAAGAATTTAGTTACTATTTTAACATGTTTTTTATGGTTTGTTTTCACTGCATTTTTCTGTAATTAGAGAATATTTACATCTCATGTTATTCTCTTGTACTTTCAGTATAACGTACGAAAAAAAATGGGTTTGGTCATTGAAATCGGACACTATTGCGAGTTCGTAGAGATTAGTACACATCGTCAATTTTCGAGTTAGGAGAATATACACTGATTTTCGATGAAAACGCTATTTTTCCTTAGTTAGTTGCATATAGTATTTACTTAATTACATTAACAGGTAAATTTATTTGAGGAAAGCTAATTTCTTTTTGTTTTGACTAATTGACTTAAAATTCAAAATAAACCAAATTTATATCTACCATTCCTTGCAAGTAAATTGCCTTTTATGTATCTTTAGAAGACTGATATTGTGCTGAATTCTCTGCAGGGTACGTGTATTATTCTCGTATACATGCTCTCTCAATAACTTTCTAGGAATCCTGTTGGTTTGAGGAAAATTGTTTAACAAAACTAGGTAATGTCGAACTGCATTGCAGTCGATTCCGGTTAACTGGGCTACCGGCTAATGGGGCAACCACTTTTTTGGGCCATATTTTAAAGAACAGAAACTAATAAAGGAAATAACACCAATATGTACATCGTGCCATTCCGTTTAATCATAGCAGTAAGTTTAAGATCAAAATATGTAATACAATTGCTAAATTTTGTAATCACAAAAAAATTGTAAACAGTTTAATGTGTGTTTTTCCGAAATTCAGTGGATAACAGCACTTGAAATTTGTTTTATAAAGTATCCTTTAACAAACATCACACAGGTTTGCTACCGGCGCGGCGCCGGAGTTTACATGGTGATCGCCTGGAATTCATATGTAAGCAGCGTTAGGCGTAGTGGAGCATATTGGAGTTAACGTATATTCGGTAACAGCTACACCGCCACGCGTATGCAACGTATATGTAGACTCACTTTTTCACAATTTTATTTATAAATTTATAATTCTGGTGAAGATGTTAAGAAATGACTTTACAGTAAAATTGCTTTGTTGGATAATATTAAAAGCCAGCCACTTAATGCAGGTCTGCTCGCTGAGTTGTTGTGTTTTGGAATTTCTTTTAATTTTTTGTTCCAGAATTTATATTTCTCATGACCTATACATATGTATGTATTAGATATTAGTTCGCTGTAATTTATATTTTTGTTCTACAATATATAAAAGTGTAAGAAAACCACTTATACTTTTTTTTTGTATGGAACTTCACATATTTAGGTCGGTCGCTTAATTGGGCCAAAATGTTGTAGGCCCAATGCGTCCCGATTAAGCGGAATCTCCTGTATTTAATATGAAAAAGTATATACTTGTTGAGAAGCTATTTTTAAACATTGCAAAATCTTATATTTTTCAAGTTCAAATTGTAGGAGCTGCTTCGATCCATTTAGTTTTAGAAATCAATATCTCAATCTTTGTACAAAATTTAGCAACAATAGCAATACCAAAAAATTACAAGCATTTTGTATATTATACAAAATTACTTTAATGTATATTTGATATTTAAATTTTAATATAACGATATACATTGTGGATACATACTGAGTAGCATTCTGCATCACGTAATTTTTTATTTGGTGCTTTTAGGGGTTTCTCCATAAATCGTTTTAAGGTAAAACAGTTATTTCCTAACGGGGTTGCTGACGAGGCGAATCTTTATAAAATCAACTCGTGTATCAAATTTCGAAAACGAACAGGAATGAGGATCACCTTGTTTAAAATTTCACCTCTCCCTTCTCAACATCAATTTGTAACTCCGACGTAAGAGGTGTTGCGCATTCCCGATAGAAATTGAATTATTTTGAGACATCGCGAACGGAAAGACGCCAACAAAGCGGAAGTAAATTTGGTCGTTGTCGGGATGCAGGTAACTGCCGGTTAAACAGAACGCTTTTAATGAACGGGACGTAAAGTATTAAATGTTTGTGTGCTGCAGGGCAGATTTATGTGGGACATGGACATACCTCACCTAATGTCATTATAATAAGTCACCGTTCAAAACCGCTTTTAATTTTCACTAATATAATACCTTAATACCTTATGCATGCAATATTGTAGAATTCATTGTCTATTTCTGAGCAGGAATTCTACTTGAAAAAACCATCTAAAAAATGTACTATTTCTATTTACAAAACTGTTATATTATAATTTGCAATTTTTATTTCTAAAGATGTTAGTTTGTATTACCATATGGTATGGGAATTTTGACATTCGTATAATTCTTTCCACAACAACATACAAAAGCAATGGAAAGTTTTATGCTAGGCGTTTCTTCAGCAAGAATATTTTGATTTCTAACAGAATCAGAAACAATACAGCCTTAAAATAGAGTTTAAAAGAATCCACATAGCTCTAGCAGATAAAACAACTGAGCAAAATATAAGCTATCGTAGTGATTAGGGCTTAACAAACGAATAGGAGAAGGCCTTCGATAAAGGTTGAAGTGGCATGAAAAACACGGAAATATAGAAAAATAAACATTGTTGGTGGCCTTCATCTAGCACATAAGATAAATTTAAATGTGCTATCCCACCGTATGCAGTTAGTTGAACACATTAAATAAATAGTTCCATATACGGCATAAACTTATATTAGTAAAAGCTAGAAATCTTGGATGTCTGTAATAGATATATATTCCAGAGGGTTGGTTGGGAGAGCGTTGCGTGATCGAGACTTCAAGGGAAATTAATTTACTAAATTGAGCATTCAGCATATTTTCACAATTACAGAACTATATATTTATATACGTAACAGTATATATAGTTGTAATAAACATATCTAGAACTATTAACTATAATTTTTTGTAGAGACTACATTACGGCGCGAATCCTCATATGCGTACATTAATCCCTTCAATTACTCTATAGCTGTATGGAATCTTATAATTAATTAAAATGTTGTGTGTTTTCTGTAATTATAAAGGATTGCCATAACGTAGAATTACGATATAGTAGAAATATACTATCAAGTAAAAGCTTGAGATTACTTTAATTTATCTTGTACGCAATACTATAGTAAATTTGGTATAACTATCACGCAACAATGTTTTTTTCTGAATATCATTGCCTGATTTGTCTTTCAAGCATTATCTTCATCATCACTAACGATTGACTGCATTCTGGACATACTGATTTCAAAAGTAAAAGCAAGTAGAACAAGATTTTTAACAAATAAAAGAAATTTGAGAAAGATTTCATTTCTATGAATGCATTAGGATTCCAGAATATGCAATTTTATAATAAATGCAGAGAACATTACAATATATCTCTTAAGCTGTTTATTCTCAATCTGCGCAATAATAACATAATTGTTTTTTTCCTACAACACAGTGCGGCAGTGGGTTACACATAAAAGGGAAATAAGGGCGGCTCGTTTCTAAAGAAGAGTTGCAAAGTCTCTGTAAAAGGAAGATGGTATAATGAGGGAAGACGTGAACGTATAAAAGTAAACTACGCAAGCGCGCACACCACAGACAAAAAATGATCGTTATAATTAAATACCTAAAGTAGCTATAAAACGGAAAAACACAATGCCAGTAAGAAAAGGCAAGTGGGGATAAAACAAATTGTGGTATGCAGAAACCAAGAGATAGTGAAGATTATAGAATTTCACAATTTCTGTCGATAAAGTGATTTTTTCAAAAAATATACAGAGGTCGTAACAATAACACAATAAACTTGAGTTTGCTGGTTTCCCACGCAGAACAAATATAGAACATACGAAAAACACAACGTGACAGAAATGTTTTTATAAAATTTGCAGGACCTAATCAAATAGTATTTTCATATAAAAATTGTAAATACAATTTGCAACAAATAATCGACCTTAATGTTTGAGGTTTTTAATTGCACTTCTTAAATCTATCGTTATTTATTGGCTTTGAAACATAAATAATTTATTATCTCAGTTGGTTTCGCAAATAGCATGCATAAAATAAATCGAAAGTTTGCATTCTTATCGTTCAGCTGATGATACTGAAACATTACGTTTTATAATATTTCGCATATACAATCGATTCCGGTTAATTGGACCACTGGTTAACTGGGCCACCGGTTAATCGGGGCAGACGCCTTTTTGGGCCAAATCTTAGAGAACATAAACCAACTAAAGGCAATAGCACGGATTTCATCGCTTATTCAATAACAGCATTTTAAATGTGTTTTTTTTTAATCTTGTTTATCAGACATCACATAGGTTTCCTACCGGCACAGCGCCGGGGAGTCACATGCTGATCGCCTAGGATTCACATGCAGGAATCGTTAGGTGTAGTGGAGCATGCTGGAGTTAACGTATATTCAATAAAAGCTACACCGCTGTGCGTATACAACGTATGTGTTGAATCGCTTTTTCACAATTTTATTTAAAAATGTGTAACCCTTGCGAAGATACCAAGAAATGACTTTCAAGCAAAATTGCTTTGTTAGGCGAGGTGGAGTTAACGTACATTCACCAACAGCTACACCGCCGTGCGTATGTGACGTATGTGTAGAATCGCTTTTCCACAATTTTATTTAAAAATGTATAACCCTTGCGAAGATACCAAGAAATGACTGTCAAGTAAAACAGCTTTCGTTGGCGTTGTGGAGTTAATGTACATTCACGAACAGCTACACCGCCGTGCGGATGCGACGTATGTGCAGACTCGCTTTTCACAATTTTATTAAAAAGTTTATAACCCTTGCCAAGATGCCAAGAAATGACTTGACACTTAAAATGTAATTATTTTGATGGAAAAAATTAAAAGCCAGCCACTTAACAGAAGTCATCGTCGGCTCGCTGCATATTATTTTTTTGTTAGTTATATTTTTGTTCGAAAATTCACCAAAGTCTAGGAAAAACATATTGTATGCTTAAAGTGTCCAGATTAAGCGGAATCATCTGTACTGCTCTTATCTGAATTAGCATTCTTTTTAAAATTTCTTTGCTTATCTATTATATGGTATTAGAAAAAATGATAACGTTTTTGGTATGCATGTAACTGTACATGCATGTTTTGCACTAAATCCAGATTTTATGCATATTTACCGTTTTTATAGTTTCATTGTGTATTTATTGAACAAAGGCTTCCAGCCGCTGCAAATTAGTAGTTGTAACAGCTACCCGTAACATTTACGAAGGGCAGAAAATGAACAAGGACAATAAAATTTACATACATATATCATTCATTTATTTTGAATAAAAATACATATAGTTATGCGTGGGCGAAACTGTTGGCGGGTGTTTATTTAAATCCTCACTGATTTATGCGCATCTGGTTAACCAATATTACGAAAACAAATTGTAAAATTAACTGATTATAGGAAACAGCAGAACTTTACGATTTAAACATTTCACCAATCTATTCTTATCAAAAAAAGGCTCTAAAAGAGATTTGGAGTACAACATTTGATTAAAACATTAATATTATGTAATCGAATTGAACAAGAATGAGACGATTACAATCTCCATTAATATTAATTGTACTAATTCAATTGTAGGTTTCGAAATATAATTATTCACTCCATACCAAAAATACAGAAGGTAACTTAACTTGTATGCCTAAAACTGCCTTTATATATTTTTTTTCTTCGCATTGTACGGTATTGTATATTTTAATAATATGATTTACTCATAATTGCACGTATACGAATTGGTAAATCGATAGAATTTAATATCGTAATTTATCATTCCTATTATTTGATAGCTTTTACAACTAAATCATATATTCATTTGAATACATTCTATAGATTAATTAATATGGAATAACTGTATATTTGATATATTTATTCGTATCGTGCATGTATATATCTATCATTTAAATACACAGAAGGCTTTCTCTAACTTATTAGCATCTTAGAATCGTATTAATTATAAATAATTGGGTTAAAACAGTGTAGTGCATAATCAAATGGTAAATATTGTCTATTTTTATTTTACATTTTAATTAGTTGGAGGGCGAATTACGACTGTATTTGTTTGATTATGACTGCAAATCTATCGCAACACAATCTTAATGCAAGCCATAAGTATACATTCTCTTACATTTTTACCGTAGCAACACCCTTAAAAAACACTTGCAACCTCCTAAATACTGAAAACTTATGTAAATGTTTTTTTCGTGTTCCATTCAGAAAACTTATGAATATAAATATTTCGTTATAGATTCGGTCGATGTAAAAGCTATAATCAATGTCAGACTTTTGGAATATATAATTGTCATATTTATTATTATTTTTATTATTTTGACTTTTTATATATTAGTTACGGAAAGCAATTTGCAATATAAGAGAAAATTGAGACCTCGAAAGTAAAATTGCTAAACATTTCGGATTTAAAGAGCTGTGTGCTATTATAAATGTGTCTGTTAGTAAATTGAGGAAAATATTAGCTTTTAGCTGCTTTTGATATTAGACATACATAAAATTATGTTTCAAATTTACCTTTTTCCAATTTTTGCCTAACTAATCTTAAAATATTAATTATGTTCTTCTTCTTCTTCTTCGTCTTATTCTTTTTCAAACTTTATGTGTTCAATGTTGAACGTAGTTCTCCCTTTCTGATTAAATCAATATCAATATACATATATACTAAAATATGCGATGTAAGGAAACAGAAATACTACGCAACTTCTTGTGATGTCTCTCAGACGAAAGTTGCTGGTTTTGTTTGTTTTTACCATCAGCAAAATGCCATTTTCTAGCTTAACGTGTGCAAAACCTAAAGTCCCTTCGCGGTTTTTGGCAGGAAGTACTAGCATTATGTAAAGCAAGATAGCGATTAAACATGACCTTTGGAAGCGAAAACACGTTTAAGTAATTTTAGAAATCGCACCCCAGCGTAAGACGGGTGCGCACGCCACTGCTAATCCCACGTAGAACGCAAGATGCCACCTTCCGCACATCGATCCATCATTGTAGATGTTTAATACACGTCGCGGTTCTCATTATATCTGATGACGCGCCCTTGTGCAGGATTAGCGTCCTTCGCCCCCCGGTGTCGTGGGGCCCTTCGCGCCATTCACAGGGCCCCTCTTTATCAATACCGGCTGCAACTAAGAAGATCTTCTTGACCGGCAATGGATAACCGATCCCCGGTAGCGAATTCATTTAAATTTCCCCGCGAATTTAATAACTGCGGCGGCATTGTCAATAGTAATGTGTAATTGGAATCTCTCCGCCTGGCACTCGGTTCGTTTCTAATTATAACTGTTGATTTTAGAGGGGCGTTTTCGCAAATTTTGATTCCACTCAGGAAGGCGAATAAATAAAATCTGTTTGGCAAACACAAATTACCTAACCTGTTACAAGGAGCAAATTGGTTTTGTACGCTTTGGTGGTAGACCATTTGTGGGGGTTGAATTTAAGGGTGGTAGACTAACTTGGGGGATGATAAAGAGAAGGTTCTCGTCTTGTTAGACAACGGGAACGACGGAATCGGTTTGAGAGCGAGATAAAAAGCGGTTTCGAGGAGTTACCAACGGGATGGATGGGTTTTTGCCCGATCGTCCTGTCAAGTGCAGGTCGGACTGAGTCTTCCTTGTTGCTCGCAATGTCAACTACAGCTGGTTGAAGGGGACCAAATAGCATGTACAATTTGACCCGGATTCAACCAGCTAAAGCTGTACATCGCCCGCTCTCCGCTGGGCTGTGTCGGTTTTTTCGGGAAAGGGTGTCGCTACCGCAGGTGGTGCGCGCCCTTTTCCCAAGACGTGCACAGAATACGTCACTCACCCACTGCCCGGCACACGTCCGTCCGGTAACCGGAGCCGCCGGCTATTTCGGGGATGATGCCTGTTTCTGGCCAGCCGTTCTGCTGCACCAGCTGCTACATCACTGTATCGATTTCGACACACTAATTGCCCTTGTCGAAGCAACCATGGTTGGGAACCGTCGTAAGTTCGCACTGATGGGTCCTCCTCGGATCACATACTCTTGCCGATAGTACCAACAACAGAGCACGTGCACGTGTCTTGTCATATTTCACTGTTCAAATTTAGCAATGGAAGAAGAGAGCGTTAGATCCGATTTTCGTTGATTTTCGATTGATACGGAACACTTTTACAAATGAAATCCTCTCTATCGTCTCGTATATCTGAGCCGCGCCTATTTGGGGAAACTTTGCTACACCCTCGCCACTCCTCGGCACTTAATGACGTCGGGACGCCGTGGAAGACGGCACTGCAGGTGAAACTGCACCGCTCCAGTGCGCCAACATTAAGGAGCGGTGGCGGTGGCGTGACGGCGGCGCCGTGGCGTCTCGTGCAGGTCCAGATCTCAACTGAGCACCGCAGCATCGCGACGCGCTCGACGCCCGCCTTTAGCGCCCGGACGCCATGCGCGCCCCGGCACATCTCAGGCACACCCACCCGCACCGCATTCTTGCACATTAACCCCGGACACCCCGATTACCTGCACCCTGCTCTAGTTTTACTTGTACATTTGTTTTCGACACATCCTTTACGAGTTCCAATTTTGAATTATTGGCCACGCTCTAAACTTTCGCAATTTATGTCCTCGCCCGAGAGCCCCGATATTAAACTAGACCGGCCGGGATTTTTGGGTGGCTGGCTGGAAGAAAAAAAAGAAGAAGCTAATTGATGAATCCGCGGAATTGTCTGGTGTATTGTAGTGCAATTATGGCCCACTTTGGGGCTGTTCCCAACTTAAAGAATGTTACAAGGCTGCATTCTTGTATTTCATTTTTCGTTTGGACACTGATACTTTTGGATTGCAATGCGTATGTTTGTTTTTTTAGCTATTTTTGTATAACGTTGTTTTTATTGTAAACAATTCGTGAATTTTAAAAATTGATTAATATTTACACGTGAGCACACGTATTCATTTCGTAAATACAGAAATTGCGTAGTTTTGAAATTAAATTAAGAGGTGGTGCGGTATAGGGCCAATAGGTCACGTCGAGTAAATATGGCCTACATTTTATGAGCAACCGAAAAAAAGACAGACATGCAAATACGAAAAGGTAGCAATAACATCTGAATATCTTGGATATTTCTTAATGTTTTTGTTTTCATTTTTAGCATTTTATATGCAATTTAAGAAATATTTCTGTGCTAAATATATTTTTTTGTGTTTTTCGTGTTACTTCAAAGACTGTTGTTACATTTTTTCATTGCAATGATGTTGAATGTTTTCTCATTTTTCTATGTTATGTATAATTTGCTTTGGATTTCTGTATAGCTCTATTTATTTCCGCCATTTTACCCAAAAATATATTCCGTACTTTTTTCTATATTTAATAATTTCTCTCGAATTAAAAAATTTAGAAAGAAAATAAGGTGTGCCAAATTTTTACTTTTGGTTTTCGTCTTGTACCAAATACAGGCTTTATATTGATTATTTCTTCTTGAGAAATTATATTATTCTTAGCCTTCTGCAACTAAAATTGATGTTTGTTTTCAAGGACAAACATAATGTAATATTTTTAGAAATTCTATACCAAATTTGTTACGAGGATAACCATCTTGAACATTATTATTACGTACATCAACTTAATCGTTTTTGCAACAACTTAATTCAAATGATGATGCTTAATGTGGTTCATTTTTATGCGTGAAATATAAAACAAAATATATTTTAGTTTAGTCCTTATATGATTGTAGTAAAATAAATAGGAATTTCGAGATTTTCAGCTTCTTAGGCAGCTGTAATCAAACATTTTCGAACTACGATAGAAAATTGTACGATGATATTTTATCTGCCAGTTCTAAATTTGTTTACGAACTCCTTGTACATACATATAAGTGATCGTTTTCAAAATAATTATTGCAATAGCGACTTCCAAAATTTTACAATTTTTTCGTAATGAATTAATCATTGAAAAATTCCCAATAATTTATACGTTTACTTCTCTTCGTTGTCTTTAAACGCTGTTTCTTCTAGAAAGCACAAGATAATTTGAGTGCATCTATTAATAAATAATACCAACTTCAATTAAAGCGAATAGTTACATTTAGTCTAGTATTCCAATATGGGTATATACTAAAGTATTTATATCGAAATGTAAGAGTTACACTCAAGTTCTGATATTTATTTACTCTGCTGAAGCTAAATATATGCTCAAAATTTAGTTCTCTATGTTTGCACAAACACAGATATATAATGCAAAAATGTTTTTTCTTCAAAACAGCGTCTTTTGAGAATGTAAATTAGTTTAAGTGGTAAGTTCTATTGCAGTAATAATTTCGTAGTTTGAAGTTTAAACAGTGTGCTAAAGAAAATGTAGCTATATAAGATTCTACAGTTTTAGTTCTACGTATTATTTGTCCAAATCAAATATTTAAAATTATATTGATGGAAAGCTGCCAATTCCTTCTAAGGTTTTTATTGTTGAGTAAAGTTATAAATTCTGTTTTCATTTATTTTTAGTAAATACCCTTTCCCAACCGAATTGTTATGCTAGAAAGAACAATTAGTACATCCTCCTTGCCACGCCAAGAAGATACCATCTTTCATCAGTATCATCATAAAAAGATCCTAGCACTCACCTGGAAAAATTAACCTTTGACGTTACAGTTTCATATACGTAATACTAACACGATACCGTACCAGACAACAAATAAAACTCACATGTTAAACGATTATGACAACACAAGTGCGCGCAATAAATATTTTTAAATTAAACCATAAATTTAACGTCTATTTACAAACGACCAACAATTACTGATTCGATTTTTATAGTGCATAGGTAAATATATTTACGGACTAGATAAAAAATAAATTTATTAATTTAGTTTCAAGATTACAGTATAGATGTGGAAGTATTAGTAATTAACTAGTAAATTTTATATATATATATATATATAAACACAGGGTGTTAATGAATTGCAGGCAAAAACTTCTAGGGCTTAAAGTATACATGAAAACAAACATGTTTTGTTAACATATGTATGATCAAAAGTGTTTCCTTTCAGAGATAGAGTTTCTCAAAGATTCTTTAAGAAGCGCCTAAATGTAGGCAACTCATTTTACTACCTGCTATTTGTTTCATAACGACGTGGAAAGTGCGAAAGAGAGCTTTAGTCGTTACGGAAACAAATAGTAGATAGTAACCCGAGTTGCCTACATTTAGGCGCTTCTTAAAGAATCTTTCAGAATCTCTATCATTGAAAGGAAACACTTTTGACCATACATTTATTAACAAAACATGTTTGTTTTCATGTATACTTTAAGCCCTAGAAGTTTGTCCCTGCAATTCATTAACACCCTGTATATATATATATATATATATAAAAGCAGTTATCTGATACAGCAAATATGTTCCACGTACAGCAGTAAATAATAAACGTTGTGTGTAACTGAGAATAATTAAAATTAACTTTACACGAAAGCCGTTAACGTAAATTTCGCTAATTAATCATGCACCTAGTTAATAATTATGCAAATGGCTTAACACACTACAATTTGATTTTCATTTTTCTATTGAGTGTTAACGCTAGAAGACAATTAACGGAATTTGAAATTCATAACGTGAACGCAAAATAAACAGCAGCAAATAAACAATTTCTCCAATTACATATACATTAACGCTCTTGTTCTACTATTATGTTTCAAACGCCCCAATTTTCCCGCACGAACGCTTTTCAGGGGGAGGTTCTCAGGTGGGGTAAGTGGGTTGTGATAATGGACATTCCTGCATCGTTCGTTACTGAAAATGCTCTTTAATCAATACTTTTTTTCGTACGTAAATTGTTTTGAGTTGATGGTTTCTTGCGGATTCTCAAATGACTGAAAAATATAGCATTTTTGGTAAGATTATTTTAGAAGTGGCTTCTAACGACTGTTTAATTTTAAAATCGGCTAGTAAGAAATTACGCAAATAAAGCGTTTCAGAATCTAATTTAATTTCTTCATCCTGAAGTTTTCAACGTAACGAAAACATTTGCAATAAACCAAGTTTAAAATTAAAAGTCACAATTTGTGTAGTAAAAGCTAATAAGCTAGAAGTTTAGGTAAACATCTGAGGATTCAAATTGTAATTTTAGAGCGAAGAGAATGCGCTGCTACTCAAAGTTTAGTTACGAAAGTTCAATAGCATAGATTCTCTCACTCTGATGGTGCAAATTTTGTTAGCCAAGGAAAAACCGTAACTTTATTTGGTATGAGCACAATAACGTTGCCGCTTTCCGGTCGAATTTGAAATTGAAGGAACAATAAAAAACACAATTATAAAAAATTTTGTTTAATGCCAGGAATTATTTATATTGGAGAAGGGCAAATGATTACACGTTTCAAAGATTATTGTTAGGGATTTATCTTCAGATTTATTAATTTTAATTGAGTCATCTGTAGTGGAAAAAACATATTAGAGGAATTTTGCAGCATGGGCATAGTAACTAATTTTATCCATTAACTGAAGACCTCACTGCAAAAAGGGGAAAACTTATTTTTTGAATAAAACGAACAACGAAATGTGCTGGTAATTTTCAGGTTATACATTTTTCATTTAGTATATTGTATTGTGTTTCTGCCTTAACGCTGAGGATAAACAGGGGGCAGAGAAGAGGCCGATGCCCATTGTCATTGTCATTGCAGATTTTGGGAGGGTGAGTTACCTCACGTGCACTTAGGCCACAAGAGTGGGGCCATTGTGCTGCCTCCCGAGCAGCTCCCCAATTTGGGCATCACCCAAGCCATCCAATCCTGATGTACTTGAGGACATCCGTATCTGCGATGTTGCTGATTTTGGCCATATCAGTCCAAAAGTCTCCCAACATGGATCCTCTGATTGTTGCGAGAGCCGGACAGTGACACAGGACGGGTCCTGCCGTCTCGTTATACCCGTTGTATCGTCGACAGTTTTGGGCTGTCTGCCAGTTCCATCCTGTGCATGTGTTGATTTAGGGTGCAGTGTCCAGATAAGATACCTACAACTAGTCGCAGGTTCTTTCGGTACCGTTGCACACTAAATTCGGCTGTCTTTGGCGAGGGTGCAGTAATAGCAGTCCTTGCATGACGACAACTTTCAATGTTTACCCATCTTTGTGTGAAGTTTTTTAGAGTTTCTTGGTATAGCATAAAGCTTAATGTCGTCAGGGATATGGGAATAACGGGTTCGAGTCCTCAAATAGGTTGTTTGGAGGCCAGTCTCGCAGTATCATCAGCCTTCTCATTGCCGTAGTTTCCGTCATGTCCTTTCACCCATATAAGAGAAATGACATTAAGATTTACTAAGATATCGTCGAGAGCGTAAAGAGAGTGAAGCAGCTCTGCTGTCACTGTAGATACCAATACGTTGGTTCTTGATCTGTCTTCAAGAATTGCATTTGCACCATGCATTATTCCCATTACCTCCGCTTGGAAGATAAGTTACGGTTATCGGAGAAGACTCCAGCACCCGTTCCATGCCTTGTTTTAGATCCGCCGGTAAAGATGGATATATCCATATGTTGGGTTGGCTCAACATTGGCATAAACACCGAAGTGTCTATTGAAGGCATATTGTGGAGGGAGTTAGTCTACCATTGCGTCTAGAAGAGGGATCTTGACGACTGCCTCATCCAGGATGTGGGTATATCTGCCTCCCGCGCTTGCTGTGTGCCACAGACCCTTATGGCGCAACCTTAAAGCCGTCCTCACAGCTACTTCCTCCACAAAAAGGTCGAGTGGTGAAAGGCATAAGATCACCTCTAAGGCGGCCGTAGGGATTGAACGTCTAGCACATGTAGAACTAAGACAGGCAAAACGTTGTACATGTCCTAGTTTGGTTTTGGTTGGTGCCGTAGCTTGTCTGACCCTGGGCCATCAGAGAGGTGCTCCATAACATAGTCTAGGTCTAATCACGGTAGTATACAGCCACAAGGTAATTCTGGAGAGAATGTCTAGGTTTTGCCTGTAGCGCGGCGACACTGCCAGAAACGGCTGGCAATGGTAATGATGATGATGATCATATTGTACTGCATTAGTTACATCATTTTTATGTAAAAAATAGAAAACAGTCTTCGGTTTTTCAAAATTCTTACTAGTGGAGTTAGTTCTTCTTTCATGGAAGTTTCACTTTCACTTCACATTTTAGAAGACCATAAATTGTTATTGTGGTTTATTGTTAATATAGCTTCACAAAAACCTAAACTGAAAATACACAGTATTGACTCAAAATAAACATCAAGTTCATTTTTTTAAATATATGTTTATTGTCAGATCAACAAAAGAAGATTGTTACACAATTTTTTTTATGAACTCCTTGGCACATTTTCGAATAAAGTTTTGAATTGATGATACTCCTAATTCATAATGAAGCTGATAATTTCTTACTAAGAGTCGTTAACAGCTATATGCAACACTTTATTTTTAATCTCTGCACTTTTTTGACATTTGATTTGAACGTATTACTCCACACCGGTGAAAGATACAATGGTAGAGGTCAAAGTAGGGCTTTATATAGGAGTATTGTGTATTTGAGTTTTAAATTTCATCTTCTGTTAATTAAGGGATAAAGCTATTTGAGTCTACTGTAGCATTGCGTTAAGTTTTGGTTAATATGATAACTCCAACTTAATCTTGTACTGAGATGGACACCTAGGTATTTGCTAGCCGCGTCTTTCGTGTTCCATGCTATTATGTTTCCGTTAATTTCAATGTTTGGATCGTCTCTAATTTTCCTCGAAGCAAAGATTTTAGACTGACACTTAGTTGGATTTATTTGTAGGTTCCACTTTCTGAACCACAAGGAAATCTTAACAACAGCTAGCTCTAGGTCCACAATCGCTTCATTTACATCATGGTATGGTCGTCAGCGAATGTGGCTACTGTTGTTGCTTCGTCGGGCGATATGCCCCAATGTATAAATATTGAATAGAAGTGGCCCTAAGATACTGCCCTGGGGTACCCTGGTTCGTTTAGTTTTAACTTCTGATTGACAAGAGTTAACTCTGACAGAAAAAGTTCGATTTTTTAAACATGAAAACATCGTTGTCTACAGGTAGTTGGGTATTGATAGGTTTAATATCTTTTTCTTTAGGCTTTCAATGCATACCCTGCCAAAAGCCGCTGTCATGTCTAGAAAGACTGCCGCGGTGTATTGTTTATTTTCATAGCCAGATTAAATCTTTCCGCTAATACACTGTGGTTAATAACTAGTTGAATGTTTTCTTCGGAATCGGAATTGGAAGCTAGGTAATATATTAAGTGTTTCTATGTATACTATTGTGCGTTTGTAGATGATTTTGTCTAGAAACTTCGATTGTGTTGTTAGAAGGCTGATGGACCTGTGATTTTCCAGTTTTTTCTTATCTGGCTTATTAAATGTAATTATTTCAGCATGTTTCCATTTTTGGAAGAAATAGCCGAGACGCAGACATGCGTTGAATGTAGATGTAAGGTACGCTAAAGCTTCATTTATGAGGTTCTGCAATATTGTCTTAGGTATTATAAAATTCTTGAAATCGTTGAATATATTTAACTGTAAAAATATTTCAAAACCGAAAAAACCTATGTCTAATTTGTTGGCTCATCGTTGGTAACATTAGTCTCGTTTTCAAGGGTCCATCTGATTTTACACGTTGGTACCACCAAATATCGTTTTATGGCACATATGGCGCATATGGCACATTTCATGAGACTGTCACAAATGTTTGGTGCAAATTGCAAATTCGGATTTACCTCCTTGTTGCTCGAAACAGTAGTATGATACGAGTTCAAGAACCATTCTAAATCCGTTGGTATTGGATAGATTTGCGTCTTTTTTATATCAAACAATTGAGCAAAATTTACTTCAGGTACATCATAGGGTATAAAGCTCATTTTCGCTAAAAATGGAGTTATCCCCTTTTTGCAGCAAGGTCTTTATAATGACAACACTGTAAAGGGGTTTGTAAATAAAATTGCTTCAATTATTCAGACAAACTAGGCTACTCTATAAATATAAAAGAAATGTAATGAAACGTTTTCAACAGATGAGCTTTGGTCCAAGACCTTTCCTTTATATGGCCACTATTTCGTGAAACAGTAGTAGTAGTAGTAGCTTTATATGAAAAATAAGCTTGTTTTACTAAAAACTAACCTTGGTATAAATACAACAAAATACAGATCTTGTTCTGTAACGTTTACTTTCTCTTTTCTTCCTTAATCACATTATACCACCCAAGCAATGTCGAGGTATTTTTTCATTCCGGGTTTGGCTCCTGCGCTGTGCACCGGGAGCTAATGGAACCTGCTGCCTTCCAACTATTACCCCCCCCCCCCCCCCCAAAGCTTATCCGTTTTTCATTTACCCATTCAATCTTTCAATTTAAACTTATGAGAACTGTCATGGTATTAATCTGAGACATTCTGGATCGACTGTTTAAGGTACCCATCTAATAGTATGAGGCGTCGTGTTATATGCAGCATTGCAGCATTGGGACTCCCCTTTCAAGTGCTGGCCAGAGTAAGTGTTGCTTAACACTGGCCAGCGACCGAGAATGGTGTTTCGTGCCTTAATCCGGACCTGTAATGGTTCCTTATAAATAGTTAATTTTTGAAATTTGATTAATGAATAAAACGGTGTATTAGAACTTTTCTGTGTGGTAAAAAATCCAAACGATAGCTAACATATTTTGAAACATGAATAACTAACGCTGGAGTTTGAGTAATTTATCTTCGAGCGTATCATTATCAAGAAATAAATGCCACTTATTACATAATTCTGATGGATTGTTTTAATTAATAAGCATAAAATGAAATAATTTCAATAACCTTTAGCATAACAACTAATGTTATTTAACATACAATATTTAAAATGCGAGGTGGCTATATCAAGAGCCCGGAGCAAACCCTTCTCCGAAGAAGCATCTTGGCTTCTGCTAGGGTCATCGTTCTAGAGCCTGGCGAGGAAGCTAAACTTCGTTGATTTTCTCATAACAGAATTTTGAGGATCTCTCAAGCCTGGGCACAAAATATTTCAGATTTACCCAAGCCGCCAGTTGGCACCGATTGCGTAAAAGCACTTTGCTTTTGTATTCTACTTGGACCTTCATTGCAAGCCAGTTACTGCCACAAAATATTAAAAATTGTCAAAATAAATTTTCAGGCTAAATCATCCTCCGATTATGTTTTTCCAGTAAATTTATTTGCCTTCAAAACTTTCAAATATCTTATAAGTTTGTGGGTTAGTTAAGATTTATTATTGTATTAAGTGCATAACTCAATCTTAAGGATGATGTTTTAACCAAAAAATTTTACCTGCCCAGTAAGCAAGTGCCACCTGATTACCTGATTATTTGGATAGTTCAATAGTAAAAGTTCTAGATTTTTTTACTCAATAGTAATTTTTAAAATAGAAGTTACTTTTTGTTGTAGTTTTATATTGCTTAAAACTTTCTCATGTTGTACATAATTGTATAATAAAACTTGAGAGTGACATTAATATTATTATGTACAGGATATTTAAAAAATGTGATGAACAATGAAGAAGTTTTTTTTTCATATTTATTATTTACTCACACATAGGTGAGAGAATTATTTAGAATTATCTGACCTGTACTCGGAGTTTAATAAATTTGTTAAAATAAATTAATTGTTTATTATTAAGAAATGATGAAATTACAGCCAATAATTCTTCCAGCATCAGATAGTTTGGAGTACCTACTTAATTATAAAATACCATTTGCAAAATTAATTGTTAAACATTGTTTGGCTCTTAGAAAGGATTTCTCAAGTAAAAACAATAAAACAAACAAAGCTTTCGTTACGTTTCGGCCTGCATATTACGAGCGGTGTATGTGTACTCATTATTACAACAGTTTTCTTGAGAGAGTGATACCTTGCGGGATGTAAAGGCGCCGAATGAGTGCTGTCGGTTATCACAGATGCATCCTGTTAATAATTCAGGAACCTGCAGTCTGATCCAGTTTAGAGCGGCTAGTTGAGAGCTGCTGAAAGCTCCGGAATCGAGACGCTGAAGCGACGCCCGAGACGCCTGAAATCGGACGTTCATCCGCCTAGTTCTAAGCATGCGCTCACGCACCTCTATGCACGCAACTAGAAGGCCGTGATTTCCGGACGAGACCTTCAAGGGGCGCTGTTTGTATCATACGGAGGCTAGAAATACAAAATTCCTACTTTACTTTTTGTTTGACACCGTTTTCTTGCTCTCGGCGTAAAAATGACTTGAATAAAATTCGTTTATTTGTAATTTTTGATTATTATTTATACCTAATCAAAGTTCGAACGCGAAATTGACAGATTAATTCTCTTTGATTCGGAATTTAAATTGTAAACCTGAAGAAGTAGGGCTGATTTTTATATGTGTTATATAAGTGAGTCCTTTTGATCTTGGACCTTGAAACGCGAGCAAAACAAAATTGATTTTATGTAAATGTATTCTTGCGCTAAAGCGGCGAAGTTCACGTAGTTGCTGTTTTAATTCTGGAATACTACATAACGCAAAAGACACACTACTCGCACATTCCTTCTACGATTAAAAGAAAATACGCTTAACACTTACATTTCGTTAGGGGTTGTGCGACAAACATGGAGACGACTACATCAACTTTAACATTAGTTGCGTTTTCTTGTAAAGTTTCCTTGTGAAAAGAAGCGGTTTTAGCACACCCCAATTTAAAATATGGGAGCTTAGAAAAATCTGTTGTATAGCTTTTCACGTAAATGTATAATTGCGCACCAAAGAACATGTCGAATATTTGTGCTGAACACTTTTTGTCTTACGGTTTTCA
This sequence comes from Limonius californicus, assembly GCA_014611495.1. Classification (NCBI taxonomy): domain Eukaryota; kingdom Metazoa; phylum Arthropoda; class Insecta; order Coleoptera; family Elateridae; genus Limonius; species Limonius californicus. The sequence goes on from JABXWE010001101.1 coordinate 67,542, forward strand.
ATAACACAAAATTTTAACTTTTGAAGCTCTTCACTTACTTTTTAGTTATTATTATCTAGTCAATAATTCTGCGAAAACTAGAAAAGCTCCGCAGGTTTAAAACTTAATCTATAATTATTCTCTGAGCACTTTGAATATCGAGTCCTTGACTTCCACAGACTTACTCGAGCAGCGATAATTACAGTTGCAGTTAATGAAGCGTGTAAAGTATCTAAAATAGAAAACAAAGAACGAGTTTGGAAAACGACGTTTAAAACGAGAGCATTTTATTGCTTTTCTGCATTTGAATAATTTACAGGCTTACAAAAAAATTAATTGCCGAAAATACGCTCACAAAATTGCCAACCAAGTCGTCATCCACGCAGTTATAACAGTTGGTAATTCACTTACAAAGCAGCAAAGTTAATCGTTTAAAGACAAAAGCGCTAGAAATTCAGTCAATTCCCCGAATAGACTTTTAGTTTTTTAAACAATTTCGAGTTTGTGTACGAAAGTACAATGAGATCATTAATATAAATAGAAAAACTACTTTCCACATCCGTATTAACAATCTTTCACTCTTGGTCTAGTATGCAGTTAGGCAACGAAAACTTTCAGATTTATGTGTACATTTTATTTTTACTGACAATATAGACCATCTTTTATACATGTTCTTCAATTAACCCCCAAACATACCAAAAATTACATAATGAAACTATCCTTTTATAGGTAAAATATTTATTAACATTATAAAATAAGAATAAAATATTACAACATAAAGAAATTAAATCACAAAATGCAACAGTATATTAAAAAACAAGCAGAAGGCAGATGCCTTCGCAAACCACCTCGAAAAGATATTTCAACCGAATGAACAATAGGTAGAAAATGAAGCACTGGAAGTGGAAGAGGAAACGAAGAAGGAAGAAATAAAATTGGCCACTCCACGAGAAATGGCAAAAACAATTAAGGAAACATAAATTTAAAAAAGTTCCGCGATTTGATTTAATAACAGGGAAAATATTGAAACACCTACTTTGAAAAAGGATACTAAAACTAACTAAAGTAATAATAGCATCATTTCCACTGAAATGTGTACTGAACGTATGGAAGGTAGCCGCAGTCATAATGAATCGGAAGCCAGGAAAACCGTCGAATGAAACAGCATCATACCGGCCCATCTCGCTCTTACCGATAATTTCAAAGGTATTTGAAAAGTATTACTCAAAAGGCTAAAAACAATAGTAGAAAGAAAAGAACTGATACCAACACACCAGTTTGGATTCCGCAACCAACATGCCACTGTAGAACAAGTTGACAGGGTAATAAATACCATAGAGAAAGGTCTTGAAGAGAAGAAAGTCTGCTCAGCAATCTTTATAGATGTTGTCCAGGCTTCTGATAAAGTATGGCATCGAAATCATAAACTAACGAGTTTGCTCCACTTCTGAAGTCCTACATCGCAAACAGAGTGTTCAGGATAAAGCAAGAAGAGGAACACTCCCGACTTACAGGAAACTAAGGCAGGGATACCACAAGGCAGTATACTGGGGCCAATACTATACCTACTGTACACCAACGACATCTAGTCAACCAATGAGATAACATTATTCACGTTCGCAGACGGCACTGCAATACTAGCGATAGGCGAAGGAATTAAAGAATCGGCAAAACCATTGCAACCATCCACAAACCAGGTGGACAGATGGACAGAACGATGGAGAATAAATCTAAACGAAAGCAAGCCAGTGACACTCAATAACAGTATCATACCGCGTACTAATACAGCTAAGCATCTTGGAATGAACTGGGATGCCAAACTACGATGGAAGGAGCATATAAAGAAGAAATGAGAAGAACTAAATATAAAATATAGGAAAATGTATTGGCTGCTGGGAAAAAACTCACAACTTTGAATACATAACAAGTTACTTTTGTACAATCAAGTTTTAAAGCCTGTATGGAAATACGGTTATCTAGTTTGGGCCTGTGCCAATAATACTAACATCAAACAAGTTCAAACTTTCCAGAACAAAGTGCTGAGGAATATCATAGATGTACCCTGATACGCTCGAAACAGTGATATCCACTGGGATCTAGGGATAAAAACCGTGACAGAGGAAATAAAGGCCCTTGCCCAGAAGCATGAGACCAGGCTTCATCACCACCTAAACGTCGAGATAATCCAACTCCTCGACAATACAGATCTAGTGAGAAGGCTATTTCAGTTAGTGTAAAGAGATGTGAAAGTGTCAATGAAAAAGCAGAACTAAAGTGAAGTGACACTACACCAAAACCAAGTGTTGCAAGATAGAATTGAGAGGACACTAGTGGGTGAATTATTAGCGTAACCATTTAGATCTAGTGAGAAGGCTTAAGAAGACCAAACGATTTCATCTAGTGTAAAGAGACGTGAAAGTGTCAGTGAAAAATCAGAGCTAAAGGGAAGTGATACCACACCAAAAACAAGTGGTGCAAGACAGAAGTGAGAGGACACTAGTGGGTGAATTATTAGCGTAACCATTTAGATCTAGTGAGAAGGCTTAAAAGGACCAAACCATTTGAGCGAGTGTAACGAGATGTGAAAGTGTCAGTGAAAAGCAGAGCTAAAGTGAAGTGATACCACACCAAAAACAAGTGTTGCAAGATAGAATTGAGAGGACACTAGTGGGTGAATTATTAGCGTAACCATTTAGAT
>JABXWE010001102.1:0-72936 GCA_014611495.1 Limonius californicus
TAAATAAAGATTAATTTTATTTTTTAGCATTGAATTAATTTGATTGCTGTGGTCACAGCATGCTTGAGTTGTCTGTATAGTTGGTTGAATACACAATAGGCAAAATTGGCGCGTTTCTTTTAAAAGTATACATAGGCTATGTACACTAAAAAGAAAAATTCCCTGTATAGTACATGCATCCACCATTTAAACAAACTTTTGTATTCCCTAAGGCAACAATATTGGATTTCATTTGACAGCTTTCGTGAATGCTCTGTTCGGCTCACTGCCATAATATCAAACTCAAATTATCCTGACATAAAAAACATACGGTAAGATTATGTATTTGTTAAACTGTTGGAGAATACAATAGGGGAGAAAGCATTTTATCACGGTTAGAGGAAGGGTAGTGAAGCCCAGAGAAGAAAAGAGAAATATTGAACCTCAGAACATAAACACCTTTTTTTATATGTATTGAGGGAAACAAAATAATTAAATATTTACTTAGATATAGTTTCGATGTTCTTGGTTTATTACTACTGGATATTGGCTTTTTACATAATATTTTAATGAATATTCATTTTACTAATCATATTATCAAACACACATGTTATTTAGTAAAAGAAATGTTTGTGTCAAGTTTGCACCTTGCAGCAAATCAAGGAATATGTTCTACACATCAAAATAATAATTTCTAATGAGTGATGGGACATTAGATTAATTTAAATCAAACCTTGCTATATTAGATTCATAAATAAAGTTCTCTTTAATAATGCTTTGTTGTAAAAAATATGCAAAACGTGATATATCTACAGTCAAATTTAATATAAATTCCTGAAATGTAAACATATACAGGGTGAGGTTACTGCTGGTGAAACCTTAAATACCAGAAAACTACAGCGGATCAAGTCGAGACTTCTTATGCCTATATCAAATATAACATTTTAATGATTCAAAAATTAATTTTAAAAATGAGCTGTCTCTGTTTCATTGTTGTCTGGTATAAAAGGCTACAGCAAACTGATTTTTGAATTTTTAGTGGTATTGGTCAACTGGGTTACATTTGTACACTCCATTACCCTTCAGGCCAGGAAGGGGTGGTTTTGGAGAACTGTTCCGTACACATTTCTTTGTAAATGCTGGAAATATAGGCAGCCATAAACCAGGTATGTTTACAAAATGTTCTATCACATGGGATTTGGTAGTCCTTGCCATCATTTGTAGACCTTTTTTGATTGTTGTATTATGATTGTGATTTTTAGAGCACTATTTTCTGAAATTTGTGAGTAATTGTAGATGAGGACCGTCCCTCCTTCGAGCAAATATCCCAGAATATCAGAATAGCTTACGGTGTGGGCATAGCAATCAGACTGGGGCAGATGGCTAGAGTGGAAGTCAACTACTGTTTTCCACACAGTTTTGACCGTGCTGATTCACCACAACATGGAGTTCAGTTTGGAATAGGCGTGCAGTTCCTGTAGTCATGTAACACAGAATAGCTGTCATGGCAGAAAATCGTCTTATATTTATATACATAGTATTATTTTTGAAGCTGTACGTCTTCGCGAGTAATTTAAACCTGAAAGCTCGTATGTGCATTTACAGAATGTAGTTGTTGAAATGTAAATAAAATATTATTAGCAATATCATTCGTGTTGTTTCACTATTTTTACTAACAGCTTCCATAATTCACATATTATCAGAAAAAATAAGTAGCACTTAATTGGAACTCACCAAAATCTAAGTTGACTTTAACATAACCTAAACTGTCTTCTTCTTTGATTAACCAATCCTGCGTGAGTTACAGGCTACAACTTATAACCTGCACTGTGTTATGTACCAACACAAAAATAGGGTGTCATAAATTTTGTTACGTGCCAAACACGCGTTTGCGTCGGCAGGGAACCAAGAAAACCCCGTCAGAAGGGGCTCATCAGCTAGCTCAGGGAATAAGTAGGATTCGCGGAACACTATTTCAGGAAGAAAGTTGTTAATGCTACAATATAAATTATGTCAAAATAAGTGGGTGTCCCCGTTGAAGTAAAGCTTTAGGCAGATCCTCGTGAAACGGCCAGCTCTCGGGAGTCGAACATACCTTGTTGTTTTTCCTCCTTGCCCTAATACTAGAAAATACAGACAAAAAAAATATAAAAAACAAGTCATAGGTTATAAATATATTAAACAAAATAAGAAAGGATAAGGAAAAGTTGATACATTTACAAGCAAACAACGTTCGAATCTGGACCAGAGTCGGTCCTGTCGTAAATTAAACATATAACTCAAAGGCCCCGATACGTTTCAACCTATTGCCTAGGCCGCCGCTGACTACGATATTTACTACTAAAATAAAGAAAAGAACTGCGTAGTCAGTGTCAATTGAGTTCACAGCATCATAGTACATCCATTTTTACGTCTCAACAAAGAAAAATAGAAGCACTTATTAAACAAACAAGTCACGGTTTACAAACTTCACCATTAGATAAAAATATGGATCGTTTTTACTTTAGTCAGCTTCGAGATGAAGGAGACGTACGAAGATAAATTGATTTACATTCAATGGACGCACCCAAGGGTGGAAGGTGAGAGGAGCAGGATCAGCTAGGCTGACGTCACTGGTTCGATTAGTTTCAATAAGTTGCGTGCGACTTGCATATCGCCAAATCGGCGAAAACTTTATAGGCACATAGCACCAGATGTACAATCGGAACAACGGGGAAAGCGCCTACAAACCGGGTGTTGAACACTATTGAAACACTGCACCAGATGTGCAATCGAAATAACGGACAAAATATTGACAAAACTTGGTGTTTTGAAAGTCAAAAGCGATAATCAGCGACACAGAGTACTAGCTGTAATCGTTTAAAAAAAGTTAGGGAGCTAATTTTATTCGTATTAACGAAACCACGCGGTATTCCCACATATATTGTTGATTCTTGTGTACACGCGATCCGACCCAATTGTCGACTTCTTCAAGTTCAAGAAGACGGTAAACAATAAATTCACAAGAAAAACCTGCGCGCACTCCGATTTTACCTAGTACAGTATATTTGCGTTAAAACAGCGTTCAAGCGGAACTCCCTGTTCCGCAAGCTCGCCGGTCGTGGTACGGAAAACAAAAATGTACGAATTATAGATACCAAGATAAAATATGTGAAAGCAAATTAAAAAATCTGTAGGAAAACAGACGAATATTACAACAATATTTAAAATTCTAAGTTTAGGAAAGGACGAGGTGGATTTCAATGCATTTGCGATGTTACATAGTTTGTATATGTTATTTGACAACGACGAGTGTGCTGAAGTTTTTCATTGGATCATCTTTCTCTGCCATTCCACAACTTCCACCTATCTTATACCATCTTCTCATCATATCTTCAGTCATCCTCGGTAATGCTTAGTTTCCGGTTTGTCAACACCTTTACTTCCATATTCTCTTTCATAAGTCTAGTATGATCCCCTATCTCTTGTTTTAAGCCCTAATATGATTTACAATGTATTCATAGTTGAAAATTTCAAAACCATCGTGCCGTGTTACTTTGCCACTGGAGTTGACTTTGCCATTTCTGTCTTGAACGTTAAATTTCAAAACTATACTGTTGGTAGTAGCCCTCTAGTGGCTTCGCGCCACAAACACATTTAAACATGTAAAAACAAGTTGTGAGTGTAAAACACGTGCAGTTGCCTTTTGTTCGCTGTGGAAGTAGGATCGCGTAGCCGGTAAGTTTTTCGCACTTCTTCTAATTCTATATTGTAAGGGTTGTCGAGCAATTAATTTCAATATCTAATCAAAATAATTGTTACCACAGTGAAAGACATGCATTTGACAGTGTACACACATAATCCTAAGTTTACGTTCAAAATAGATTTTGAAAAAGAAATAATATTTGATGTGATGACAATATACGGGAGACTTTGCCAAATGTGTTTAATGAACAAATGTTTCTATTTACACAGATATTACACAATGGGGCACGTTTATAAGCGCCAGTTAGGTGCAAGGAACTTAAGAACTATTCCGAAGAAGTACTAAATCAAGCTCTTAATGCCATACATAGCAATACTCTAAATTTACAACGAGCTTCCGAACTCTACGGAATTCCACGTCGAACTCTTTGGAATAAAATTCATAAGAAGCATTTGGGAAACGTTGGAGGTGCCACAATCTTTAACGAACTGGAAAAACGGCATATTGTAGATGTGGTGTTGGCGGCTGCTAGGAGTACGCGCTGAAAAGACTGATGACGAAATGAACGCATATTTTGATAATCTTGAAAGAAGTTTGGAAGGAGTACCACCGGAAAATATACTAAATTATGATGAGACCAACCTCACCGATGACCCGGGCACATCCAAATGCATCTTTCGAAGTGGAACTAAATATCCAGAAAGAGTGATGAACGTATCATCAACATCAATAATGTTTGCTATAACTGGTTATAGTTTGCCACCTTATGTAGTTTACAAAGCCGAAAGATTATACGACCAGCGGACCCTAGGTGGACCAACTAATGCGAGATACAATCGAAGCAAAAGTGGATGGTTTGACGCTTTCAGTTTTGAAGACTGGTTCAACACAATTGCAGTACCATGGGCCCAAAAAAGGCAAGGACATAAGGTCATAATTGGGGATAATCTGTCTTCTCATCTGAACATCAAGATTGTCATCACCTGTCAGTAATCTCTAATAATAGGTACTTTGAGAGTCGCACACGACATCGTCGAAAATAATCACTGAATTTTCCATGGCGTTATTAGGAGGAATTATTTGCGTAATCGTTTTATACTTTTGTTTTAAGTCTGCATCATTTAGGGTATCAATTGGAGATAACGAACCATTTTCGGGTGGTGGGCCTTCAGGTAATAAATTCGTGAACGTAGATTTAGATTTAATAAGTTTTGTAGGATAGAAGTAAAATACATTGTTACCTTCAGTTATACTTGGTATAGTATTAAAAGTTTCAAAGCTAATTAAACCTAACACATAGGAGCTGTTTTCATCCAAAATGATTGGTGGGTTAAAATTTGCTGTAAGAATGGCTTTTTTCGTGTCTTCATTTTCCCTTACGGCTTCCCCAGTAAGTGTCAATATAAGCGACATGTTGAAGTAATCACAAGCAAAACTAAAACAATACTGAGGATTTCTAGAAAGATTTTAGGTATTATAATAAATAGACTAACCTTGAAAGTGGTTGGTGGGGGTGACCTCGGAAGGCTCCAGAACTCTCGTTCTTTCTCTACTCCTGTCAGAGAGCTAATATTAAATTAGTTTTTTTTGCCGCCTAATTCGACACATATTAGCCAACCCCTAGATGTCGGTTACTATGGTCAACTTAAACGACACTGGAAAAGATTACTGGCTGCATATAAACTTAAAAATCCCAAGGAAAAGGCTGTCAATAAATGCACATTTCCACGTTTATTAAAAGAATTAGTCGATAACTTGGCCTTCAACGATAAAAAGAATATTACAAGTGCTTTTTGGGCCACTGGAATAATTCCCTTAAATCGAAATGAAGTATTGAAAAGACTGCCAATCAACGGACACAAAACATACCTCCAGCAATAAGTGAAACTCTGCTAGACTATTTGAAGGAAACTAGATCACCCTCCACTTCCGGAGTAAAGCCAAGAAAAACAATGATAAAAGTTTTACCGTGTAAATCTGTTGCATCTGCAGATTTTATGTCAGAAGAAGGCACTTCATTGGACAACTCTATTGATGAGGATGCTTCTAATGAAGATCTTTCGAGTAACGAGGACACTGCAACTGCCGAGGTCTTTGAAGATGAGGGCACTGAAGAATTCACTGAACATGAACGACCATATGTTGTAGATTTTGTGATTGTAGCTTTTGCAACCAAAAAAACAAGCATTTGTTTGGGAAAATTCTCGAAATCAATGCAGACGATTATACGGAGAAATATTTAAGAAAAAAGGGGAAATATTTTATATACCCCCAAATTGATGATATCTCATCTGTATCTGAGGCAGAAATTGTGAAAATTCTTGGAGAACCGTCTAACATCAGCAGCGGGACTCACTAGTTCAAGACCGATTTTAGTTTATTTCATTTGTAACCTGATCAATGAAGACTGATTTTTTATGGAACATCTACTGTTTTGTTTTGTTTTTATTTTTTTACTGATTATAGTTTGCTTTTATGTTTTTTATGTTTTGTTTGGTACCTATGTTAATTTTTTATAAACGTATTATACGTATTTATTCTTGTTAGCAGATTAAATGTTTAATTTCAATTTTGTGTTCGTTTTTTCACAGGTTTTTTGACTAACATTTTTTAAAAACTTATTTTCCCGGCGAAGTAATCTATTTCCAAGGCCAACATACAAAGTCACACCGATATGCGGTGACTTTGCCAAATTAAAAAAAATAAGTAAAATATTTGTTGATATTTATTTACATAAATTATACATGCAATTGGTAGCCAAAACACAAATGTATCACAAAGTTTTTATTCAACTGAAGCATCTTCAAAATAGAGACGATATTCGCAAAATATACCAAAAATCGATGCAAAGTAACACGGTAAATGGTAGTTTACGATCTGCAATCAGCTACTAACATTGATATTTTTCAGCGCAGATTACTTTCGCACTTGATATTCTTTTATAATTTCCCTTTGTTTTATGTTACATTATTTAGGTTGCAGATGTAAGACATGGTAAAGTGTGACGGTAGCTCAGTTGGCAGAGCACTTGCTATCTAGGCAAAACGGCGAGTGTGGCTTTTAAAGCATTTATAGTGAATAATTGTCGACAATTTGTTATGCATTATATCAATACTTGAAAACTAGGTATATCAAATGACAGCTAATGAATGTTCAAATATGCAAAATATGTAGTAGTGATGATTCAGTTCAGTCGGAGCTCTCACTTTTTGAGCAGCATATCAAAATCTTGTGCTGCAACCCACCACACACTATTCCCCAATCCTGTTGGCAACCGTGGGGGTCTTAATAATACCAAACACCATCTCTGGAAGTTTGTTCGCATTCGACGTTAAACTGTAAATCTCCCGTATTGCTACTTTAGCTGAGGAGAAGCACGCGGCAAAGAAGAGGCCGGTGCCCTCCAGTCGGATAAAAGGCTGATGAGTCATGTGGTAATTCTTGTTGTCCGTGCTAATTTTTCTCTTGTTTTGTAGTATTACTTCCAAGTTATTAAAACCTTTAACTTTTTCATAATTTTCCATGTCTACCCTTTAATACCTACATATTTTAGGTCTTAGTACATTTCATTTCTTCTTTTCTTCATCTGCGTCTTCGGTTGTGGCTACAAACATTATATTGTTGAATTTCCCATTTATTATCATTTTTACTTGGCCTTAATATTCTTCCCGCTAGTAATTTCAGAACAGCTAACGCCAAAAAGATCGAGAAACGATAGTCCCATAAGTTGACGTACAAAAGTTTTCAACTCTGTCTTTTCTTTAAAGTTTGTCTAGCATCCACTGAACAATAAGAAAGACAGAGTAAAAACACTCGGTCCGTTGACGAACGTGCGAAGTTCATATTTGGTGTGTGGAATACAACGGGTTTGAGGTTATGTTCTTACACCAAACCGAAGAAAGATCAAATAATACACATCTCTAATTCCAATGAACAAGAATTATCCAAATAAATTACCCAAAATGGAAATCTAGGTTAAGTTCAACCTGAATTAGATTTTTACGATTAATGTTTATTAGATCAGTTAAAGTTAGATTCAAGTTAGTTTAAATTAGATTAAAACTAAATTAGATTAGATTAATTTGAGTTACACCAGGCTAAGACTAGGCTAGTTAACATTGGACTTTCATACATAAAAATCAGTCTAACTTGACTTACGATAATTTAGTTTACATCAAAATTAATTTAAAGTTAGATTGGAGTACCTACTTATACGTTTAGTTTGCGTTAAACTAGAATGAAATATAACTAAATAACTAACTTGAGTTAATTTGGTTAGTTTAGGTTACGTTAAAATCTAGTTATATTAGATTAAACTTAAATCAGATTAGATAGAGTTAGAGTTATATTAGATTAGATAAACGCCAGTTAAAATTGGGTTAATTCTCTAACGATTAGTCAGGTATTGACTAAGTTGCAGGTACCTACATACGTAGCTTAGGCCATGGTCAGATTACTTGACGTGACATTAGGTTTAGGATAGATTGGAAACAGTTTCGATTGACTTAATTTATTTTAAATTAAATTATATTTATATTAGTTGATAATAGATCAGAGTTGTTAGTTTCCGTAAAGTTAAGTCAGTTGTAGATTAACTCAACGTTAACTTATAAGTTTAGGCTCTATCTAGATTAGGTCCAGCTTAAAGCAGATTAGTTGAAATTACACTCAGCATAGGATATATAAAAGCCTGTTTCGCTTAGGCTTCACTTTAGGTTAAATTATATTTGACCTCATTTTAGGTAAAAATTAAATTTCTTTTAGTAAAGTTAAGTTGGACGATAGTTCATGTAAAAGTCAAGTTACCTAGTTTAGGTTAGGTTAATTTACAGAAGATTAGGTGTAATTAAGTCCGTTAGGTTAATTAGGAGAGGATGAGAACGCTACGTGCAGCAAAAAATGTATACGTTGGCAAACGTACGCATTTCTGATTTGGTTTGTAGAAAGGGCTTAAGGCTATGTTTCCGCTTTGTTTGCACACCAAACTGACGTAAAGTCAAATAATGCACAACTTCCTAAGAATAAGAATAAGTTACCTGAAATGAAAATCTAGATTGAGTTAATCTGAATTAGATTACCCGATTAAAGTTAATTAAATTAGTTAAAGCAAGCCCTGTTTAAGTTAAACCAAAGTTAGGTAGTTTAGATTAGGTTAAAATAATTATATTAGATTAATTTAAGATACACCAGGTTAGGACAGATCAGTCACAGACAGTTAGATTAGGTTAGGTATTGCTATCGTTGGATTTGGTCACATAAAACCAGTCTAGCTTGAGTTAGCACAATTTAGTTTACGTCCAAATTAAATCAAAGTTGGATTAGAGTACACACAGTCGACTAAGTCAGCACTAACTTGAGTTACTTCGGTTAGGTTAAGTTAGATTAAAATCTGACCAGGTTAGGTTAAACTTAAATCAGATTAGGGGTAGTTTTTTTTATGCGTGTATAACGAGATATGGTTACAATTCCACATTCGATTCGAAAATGATATGAAGGGCTGTTTCGTTTCTCCTCATTACAGAGTCTGCAGATAGGTTTTTTCCTCTGGATGCCCATTGTATGTAGGTATGTGTTTGAGTATGAGTCTGCTTAATCGCAGTATATCATCCGTCAGTTTTTTGGATGATTTCCTTAGCATGGCTTTACTATGTCTCAATCCACCCACAGAGTTCCAGTGGTTTTGGTGTGTTTTGTTTGTCCACCCAGAAAACCAACTGCGTATACTATGGTTTTGGTGACTTCCAATACTGGTTCAAAGCCAGTAAAAGATGTTTCTGATCCCTTTTCGCAAGTGTGTCAGCTTTTTCATTGCCTTGTATACCATTGTGTCTTGGCAACAACACTAGGGTTACCCTGTTGTGGTTTGCTATTAGGTTTTGTAGACAATCGCAAACTAATCTTGATTTAATCCGGTGGATAGGCTTTTATAGCAGCCTGGCTATCTGTTAGGACGATATCTTTTCCTTTGCAATTTCTTTTAATGTTCTCCTATAAACATATATCTATAGCGTGAGTTTCTGCTTGGAATACTGTGGAATTTTTCCCCAGAGATGCATGTGCATTAAATTGGGGAGATTCGCCATATATCCCTGCATCAGTGCCCTTGTCAGTTTTAGATCCATCTGTATACCAGATTAGATTGTTAGTCTGACCACGGCTTTGAATTATCCCCTCGTTCCAGTCCAGCTGGATGTGGAAGCGTTTATTGTAGTTTTGCCTGATTGTCACTTCTCATTTGTAGTACCAATGAGTTTGTGATAATATTTTCTATCCTGCTGTGTTCAGAAATAGGGCTGGTTTCTTAGCTTTGATTGTATTTCAGCCTGTACGCCGCTAACCTAGCCTTCGCCTTCATTGATTACGATATCAAGAGGAGGCAGGCTTCGTAGGGTTTTCATGACTGCTGCTGGGGTTCTTCTCATTGCACCTATGATACACAAGCAAGCAAGTCTTCGGAGTTCGGATAGCTCCAACCTAGCTTGTCTTTGTTCCACTTTAGGCCACCACATCAGCGATCCATAGGTAACCATAGGGTTTATCACGGCAGTGTACCATGCTTGGTTTAAGTCCCCAGGTTTTGCATAGTGCTCTCTTTGTTGCCATAAGGGTTATCTTGCCTTTATTTACAACTTTGCAGATTTGTGATCTCCAGTTTAGCTTTGCATCCAGGATAATATCCAGGTATTTAGCCTCCTGACTCACTTGCAGTTGTTCATTGAAAAGGTTTGGCCGTTTTAAACCGGTCAATGTTCTTTTTCTAGTGAATGGAACCAGTACTGTTTTTTGTGGATTTACACTGAGGTTCTCCTTGGCACACCATCTTTCCACGATGCCTAGAGCGTCCTCCATGAGCACTGAGACTGTGTTATCGAATTTTCCCGAGATAAGTATTACCAGATCATCGGCATACCCACAGCAGGGATGATAATACTCCCCCGTGAGGGCATCCTTTGGCAGCTATTATCTCCCTCGCTTCATCAGGTACGTTTGAATGTATTTTTCTGACATGGAGCATGTTGCTAATCCACCTACAAATTGTGTCTTCTATTCCACGATTTCTCACCGCAGATATAATTGACTCGAAGGAGGTGTTGTCAAAGGCCCCCTGAATATCAAGAAAAGCTGCCAGTGAAATCTCCTGTTGGTTAATTGTTTTCTCTATTTTCCTTACCAATTGATGAAGAGCAGTCTCGCATGATCTTCGTGATAGATAGGCATGTTGGTGCAGATGAAATAGACTCCCTGGAGGGAAGTTTTCCCTGATATGTCTATCGATCAGTTTTTCTACCAGCTGTATCATAAAAAAATGATAGATTGATGGGTCTGTATGCCTTTACCTAAGAAGATTTCTTTCCAGGTTTAGGTATAAAGACAATTCTAGATTGCTTCCATGCAGAGGGAATGAATCCTGTTGCTAAGGCTCTGAGTAATCTGCAAAACTTTGGAATTAGTATGGTCTTCCCTTGCTGTAAAAGCACAGTATTATCCCATCAGGACCAAAAGCTTTGCATGGTTTAAAAGTGTCAATAGCCCCTTCGATTCTATTGTGGGTGATTATTTTATTTGTAATTAGCCAGTCTCCTTTTGAAGCCCTTATATTAGGTTGTGCGAGGTGTAGCTGGTTTTCACTAGCAGGGGGTGCTACATGTTAGTCTAGAAGGTGCGTTTAAAGAAGACTCTACAAGGTTTCCTTGCTCGTTTCTGTGTATTTCCCGTTTGGTTTTAATATTGTACCAATGTGTTCCACTGGATCTTTAGCCAGAATCCTTTGCAGTCGTACTATTGCAGAAGTGTTTTCAACTTCTTGGTAGGAAGTCCTCCAAGAGGCTCTTTTGGTCTTACGTATTAATTTGTTGTATTCAGTGAGGGAACGATAGTACTCATCCTACACATCTGTTCTTTTCGCCTTGTTGAATAACTTGCGAGTGTTTTTTTTGTTCTGCGATGTCTGCATTCCACCAGCTGACATCCTTATTAGCGGATCTACATATGACTAGGCAGTTGTTTTGGTATGAATAGCCTCTTGCAGTTGGACGAAGGTTAGCTCAATATTCATGCTGTTGCTGGTCATTTTGTATGTAGTTTAAGTTGGCTTATAATTCTTGCTTGTATTTTACCGGTCAATACCGATACTCCGATACTAACTAGGTGTAGTTAGAGTTATATTAGATTATATACAAATCCGTTAAGATTGGGTTAATTCTCTTAAAGTTAAATTAAATTTAGATTCGATGATGTAAGGTTAAAGTCAAAGTCGGGTATCGATAAACTTGTAGGCACATAGCTTAGTTGAGGTTATATTAGGATCGATAGAAACCGGTTTCGATTAACATAGATTAAATTATATTTATATTAGTTGATATTAGATCAAAGTAAAGTGAGCTTCGATAAAGTTAAGTCAGTTGTAATTTAACCTAACTTTAGGTTAGGTTAGGCTCTATTTAGATTAGGTCAAACCTATTCTGGTTGCGTGAAGTTCACTTACGTTAAGATACTCGAAAACCAGTTTAGCATAGGATTCACCTAAGATTAAATATATAAAAAAAACTCAAATATAATATTATATTTGAGTTAATTTTGATAGCTCATGTTAAAGCCAGTTTAGTTTAGTTTAAATTAGTTTATAGAAAGGTTAGGTGCAATTATGTCGGTTAGGTTAATTTAGGCAAGGTTATGTTAATTTTATATTAGGTTGGATTAGATTCAAAATATGGAATTTTTTCACGTGCCTTTTTTCAGTGATAATTCGTATGACCCTTTCCCCCAAATAATTTGTCTGAAAAAAGTACTTCGACAATCAAATTAAATTATTGTTTGCATTTACACATACATTATAAAACCTTCGAGTTTTATATTAACTGGAAAATAATTTTTTTTAAATTAATTTCTTTCGATGTTTTAATGTCAGGAAAATGTATTTAAATGTCAGTGTCAATTTTAACAAAATTTCTGTTTCATTTTTGCTGCGCTTTATTTTTTAAATTCCCTTTTAATCAGCATTAA
Organism: Limonius californicus; assembly: GCA_014611495.1. Lineage (NCBI taxonomy): Eukaryota > Metazoa > Arthropoda > Insecta > Coleoptera > Elateridae > Limonius > Limonius californicus. The sequence goes on from JABXWE010001102.1 coordinate 12,668, forward strand.
AAAATCACTTTTAATGGTTTAGTTTAGTTTAGTGAGTTTTTAATTACTTATCCAATAATCTATTTTAGGTTTAAAAATGTTTATATAGCAATTTTAGTGAAAGTGTCAGACGTTTGTAAGGTATTTGTAGGAGATATACAATGGACACGACATTTTGACGTGAAATTTTTGTAAATTCTACGGTTACTACAAGCACAAAATGGGAATTTTCCACTCAAAGGTTTGTTAGTAATATATATATATTATATAATTTCTTTACTACGACGAAGTTGCATGTTTTAGGATGAGCCAACGTATGCTATACGTAAACATCACATTAATTACGACAACTGTGAAAATACTGTAACCCGTGAAATTGAGCTAAAAGGTGTAGAGGTAAAATTAACCATTTGTTGTTTAAAAAACTCATCAGCTTACTGAACATATTGCTTACCAAAGGCTAAAGTGGATCGAGTACACGTAAATGGCATATCTCGCACCCAAGATGATATAATGAAAGATGTTGTTAAAGATTTGTTTAATGCCAAGGATTTCGAAGAAGTGCTCTTTAAAGCCCACAAGGTTTAATTAGTTCTTCAGTTACATGTATTTTTTTTTACAATATAATTTTTAGATTAAAGGGAAATTAGAGTCCCTTGGCTGTTTTCGAAACATTGCCATTTATGTAGACACCAGCAAGGGGCACGATGCCTCACCAAACGGATTAGAGGCAAAGTAAAATTATAACTGTCTTATGTAAATTGTAATTGTTAAAATTTAAGGTGACATATCAAGTGAGAGAATTCAAGCGAGTTATAGGTGGTGTTACCACCCAAGTTGGTGACAACGAGGGTTTTCTCACGGTGGGACTTAGCGCACCCAACTTTCTGGGTCGTGGTGAACGATTGCAAACTCAGTACAGTTTAGGTTCTAAACGAACCAATAAATGGGACGTATCCATTATTAAGCCGTTTATGGGCAAGCGCAACCCAGTGTAAGTGCCACCTTGTAGGTGACCTACATTGTTGAGTAAGTCTTATTTTATTGTATTTATTAGGCTGACTGCTTCTGTCTACCAACTATCAGCAGAATGGCCCATGTCGAGCTACAGACACATCAACAAAGGGCTTTTGCTCGATTTTGGAATCAATTCATTTGGCCCGGTAAGTAATATCTTATTAGGAGTGACAATTTTGTCCTGGCAATTTGGGGAACAGCCTTTCTAAAATTACCTATGGCAATCAAAGATTAACATTTATGTTATTGAATAGTATCAGTAAATTAGGTCTATGAGGTGCAATAAAGTGCGAGGCAAAGTCAAATGAAAACCTTAGGAAGTGCCTTAAAAAATGCACTGAACGGAATTTTGGCTTACAACTTACCTTATTATTTTTGAGATATAGAAAGCCTTTCTAATGCCATATCGAAAATGTTGACCCAGCGACATTTTAAAAATGGCAACTCCACTAGGTGTAGAAGCTACGTTCTGTCATTCGTTTCTTGCACAGTGAAACCCATCGATACCCATCGTAGAATGAAACTACAGTATGGTTTCCATGTTTGTCACTCCAATAAGTGTCTTAATGGAGCAAGTTCAAAAACGGAATGATTTCCGTAGCTGATTCTCCTCGAGTTTTGAATATGAGCCATGGTTCTGTACATTACATTATCCATGATATCTTCCAGTTCAGCAAGGTGACTGCCAAAGCCATTGACTCCAGAATTGAAACAACGACGGCTTGATGCTTGTGAGGAACTTTTGCGACGATATGAAGCAGAAAGAAATGCCTCCCTGACAAGTATTGTGACTGGAGATGAGTCACACCTTTTCACAAAAACTCAAAAACTGTCACACACAGCTCTCTGTAGGAAAGGTTATGCTGCCCCTTTCTTTGGGGTGCAATAGGGGTAATTTTGGAGGACTGCATGTCTAATAGGATTACTGTTACTACTGTCATATATTCAGAACTCCCAAAGAAGCTTCTTAAACCTGCCAACAGAACCAAAAGGCACTGATTACTGAATTTTGGAATCCTTTGCAGCACAACAACGCACGGCCACATACTGCACGTTCAACGGTGGCAACCATCCAAAATTTGAAGTTTGAGTGTATACCTACCGCATCCTCCTTATTCCCCTGGCCTTACCCCAAGCGGCTACCATGTCTTTCGTCCACTTAAAGAGCCATTAGGTGGGAAGAAATTTCAGAGCAATGATAAAGTGATTCAGTGGGTGCACAAGTGGCAGTGCATGCGGCCAAAAGAATATTTTTCTTCTGGCGTTCAACTGCTTCCAAAATGATGGGGGACGTGCATAGAACGTATTGGAGACTACGTCGAAAAAAGACTTACCTGTTTTAGACATTGCTTCAATAAATTTTGTTTAACGGCATTTTTAAGGTGCATTTGGCTCTCCCTCGTATAAGGGTACTGTATTTCTATTTCAGCACAAACACGAAGTATCAAAATTACTACCAAAAAAATGGAATTATACCAATTTTCCAGTTCATCTGTTAGCAATTTCCTACCAAATTTATTAAACGTGACCGATACAGCAACAAGGACATGATATTTTATAGGTTCACTGATATTTAACATCTTTTGGACGGCCATACATAATTCATTTATTGCAACTATATACTTCCGTCTTCGGCGTACACATATCTTGCAAAGATATAGGTACATAACATATCATATAAGGACGGTGATAAAATGTGCATCATAAAGACGTATGTATATTGAATATCCTTAATAGATATACATAGAACATTTTGTATGGTTTGTACTCCGTTTATAATACATATCTGGATATCCTATGGCCATCCATTTTATGAACATAGCACCATACATACATATAAAGTATTTTTGTAATTATCGAAAAAATGGGAATACGACATGCGAATAAAAAGTTCCGAGACTATACCTATTAAAAATGAAAAACGTACTTGCTTTAAATTTGGCCGCTATCCTCTTTAAAATAGTCCCCTGGTGCAGCCATACATCGCTTTTATCTCTGTTAGAATGCTCTCTGGAAGTCTCGTTGTTCAAGTCTGATTAGCACTATCTCCTCGTCGGATCTTCCACGGATTAAAAATCGGCGAACCATTAGCTTTTTAACTTCATCTTCCGGAAGAAGAGAAGTCACAGATTGGAAAATCTGGTGAACATAGGTGGACGATCATGTTGTTGTGACCGAAAAAATCGCGAGTTCTGAACGCTGCGTGAGCAGGTGCATTGTCATGACAGAGCACACAATTACCCTCTCGCCACATATCAGGTCGCTTGCGCCGATTATCATCTCTCAGCCGCTTTACAACGTTACACTAAAACACACGATTATCCTCTGGGATAGATTGACGGTACAACCGAGCGAATGTCGCGGCGCGGTTGTGACTTATTTTGCTTTCTTCGATTTTGAATAGTGCTACTTCTTACACTGCGATGATGTTTTATCGTACAAACAGATTTAGCCTTCTATGACATCCTCCTCTTACCTAATCTGAAGTTCAAACATCCAGTTTTGCAACCATAAAAGAGATCCAGCACGAATTTCTGATTCTGCTTGACACACTTGAAGAAAGTGACTTCTAAAGGGCATTCAAACGATGGCGGTCAAATCTAAAACAAATACTTCTTTTTATAAGCTTAGGTTTGGAACTTTTAGATCGCGCCTACTACCTTGATCATCTTAATGAGGTGTCCTCTCTCTTAGTGCCATCAATCATTTGATGGGTTTCATGCAGACTTTCATTCTTGACACTTTTCTGCTACCTTTTACATCCAATGGCCTTCATGATTTGTTCCATGTATTACATTCTTGATCTTTTCCTAGCCTTTTTCCATCCACCCTTCTCTCAATTATGTTTTTAAAAGTCCTTCATGATGAATAATAGGTTTTATCAACGTAGCTCTTCTTTTCCTTATATGCATACGAAAACTTTTCTCTTCCTGTATTCGCCTTAGTATTTGTATTATATGAAACGGTGCAGGTTTTTCCACTCACAGCACTCAGGCCATAGGCCCATTGTGCAATCCGCCCTGTTAGGACTCATCCCCAAAAAGCCCAGTGCCCACCGCGAAGGCTAGCAGCTGGTTTAAGGGGATGAGCTGTAAATCTTCCGGTTCCAGTATTCCAGCCTCAAGATGTTTGTGCCGCAGCCTCATGAGACTGAGGCATTGGCACATTATGTGAAGAGAGGATTCGTCCCCTTCATAGCATAATCTGCAAGTGGGATCGTCTATAATGCCAATCCTATGTAGGTGTTTGTTCAGGTGACAGTAACCCGTTAGGAGTCCTGTTAGGGTCCTGATTTTCTTCTTGTTAAACTTTAGAAACTCTTGGAACTTTGGTAGGGGTTCCTCTCCGATAAAGAGTTTAGCCTGCCTAGGTCCTTGTTGCGACGACCAGTCATGAGCGAATTGGGTTATCACCCACTTCTTCATTTCTAGTTTTGCATTGCATTGTGGTATTCCGAGAACTGGTTCTGGTCCGAACGGGTGCCCATTAGAGCCCTTTCTGGCCAGCGAGTCCGCCTCTTCGTTACCATGTAGCTGTGGCCTGTACCCACAGGAGTTTTACTGAGTTATGTTCACAGAGTCGCATCAGAGCCAAGCAACATTCAAGCACTAGCTCCGAAGTTACTCTGCAAGACTTTAGGGCTTGGAGAGTTGATTGGCTGTCCGACCAAATGTAGTTGTGTTTGTTTGCGAAACCTCTTTCTAGGTTTTCATGGATGTAGGCCAGTATAGCATATACTTCGGCATTGAAAACGGTGGCGTACTTGCTGAGAGAGAACGAAAGTTTTACTCTTGGGTCCTAAAGCCATCTGTGTACCAGACAGGGCCCTTGGGAGTATCTGGTGAGCATACGGTCACTTCTCATATTGAATGTGCTCCAGGGGTACCCCAACATTTAACCACTGCCCAGCACACTTGAGCCTGTAAGCTGCCTTCCTAGCCTCAGCCTCAATTACTATGTGAAGGGGCGCAAGTCCGAGAAGTGCCTGCAGAGCTGAAGTGGGGGCAGTTCGCATTGCTCCTGTCACTCCTAGACACGCTAGTCGTTAGAGTTGACCAAGACGTTTTCTTGTGCTTATTCGCCTTGGTACTTTTTTGTTTGTTATTATATGTCATTCAATTTTGATCGCACCTCATCTTCGTGGGATGGCCTAGGGACATCTAACGGCATGTATCCTATGGACACCCATTCCCATGTCCATGGGCATGGATCTGAAACAGATGACCATAGGATGGATTGTGTGGAAGGCTAAAAATGAGTTTTTATTTATGTTTAAGCAATTGATGTATTGATATATACGTACTTTAGTAGCCTGCTGATAAAGGGCGTACTCTGTGTACGCAAAGTATATGATAGTGGAGTCCAATTTTTTTTATCGCGACACATGATAATCTTTATTTTTATTTAATTTAAAATAGATAATTTTTAATGTTAAAATGTAGATACGTAGTACCTACATACATGTACCTCTACCAAGTGATTTACGGGAGAGTATGAGCTTGTCATTCTAAAAGCAGGCAACCCAAAATACATGTCAGAAAGTTAACGTAACGTAGCCATATTACTTAATGTTAAATGAACAGTTACAAGATATATAAATTAAGTATCAATTATGAACTTAATCTTTGTAATGGTAGATCAGACATAATTTCCAATGGGACGTAGCCATCCGAGAGATAGCACTCCTGAGTAATACGCCTTCCTTCGACGTTCGAGAAGAATCTGGAATGACCCTAAAATCTGCTTTAAAACACATCCTAACCATCGACCTACGCGACAACGTCATTTTCCCTTCCTGTGGATCGCTTTTGCAACTAACATCTGAAGTAGCAGGTGTGGGTGGTAACGTTGGGTTTGTTAAAAACAACGCCTTTTTCCAAACGAACATCCCAATTACGAAGACAATCGTAAGCACATTAATTTTGCTTTCTGAATATATGAAGTAATTTTCCTTTTTTAATTAAGGTACTACAAGCTTCCCTTTCAGGCGGCATTTTGAATCGGTTTAGTGACAACTGGAACCTTAGCATCACAGACATGTTTTATTTAGGAGGACCCTTGTGTATACGAGGATTCCAAAGCCGAGGTATTGGACCTCGGTCCGATGGAGATTCTCTTGGATCTAGTGTAAGTTTGTAAACTTTCTAGCTTTTGTGAATTATTTTTGATATTTTCAGTGGTTTTGGGCAACGGGTCTTCACTTGTACACCCCAGTGCCATTTATATCAAGTAGGAGTCTACGCGAAGTGTTTCGTACACACATATTTTGTAATATTGGGAACATGGGCGATTATAGAGCAGGTATCTGAACTTTAGTTATTTGTGAAACTAGGATCAGCTTCTCTGTTTCTTAAGAACAGTTTCTAATTGGTGTTGATTAGCGCACATGCGCATACGCCTATTGCCTAGTTAAACGTTTAGAAAGGGCCTTAAACACGAACTTTTGCAATAAACAAGTTTTGTAAATCGATTTGGCCTCTGTTGCTACACAAAAAATTACACAACATTAGTAAATTTCTACAATTTTGAATTCGTTTTTAAAGCTACTTTAGAAATTTTGAAAATTAGGTTAATGCATGATGCATTAATTTTGATAACATTTCAAATACAGGTAGCCTTCGATTTGCGACGGTTCTATTTACGCCTATTCCCAATAACGCCGTGCCCTTGCATGTCGCGTATTGTGTCACCAGACGCTAGCTCGCTTAACTATTTATGGGACTGCTGTAACATACGTGTATTAAACCAAATTTTGTTAGTGAAATCTATTTAGTTATATATTTTAAGCTGAGAAAGTAAAATACCATGTCGAAAAAGAGAAATAAAGTGAAGTAAGCAGATCATGGTGATAAAAAGTACGTAGATCAATCTCGCCTGAAAAGATGGTGGAGAGAAGTGTCTATAACGTCTGTATAAATCAAAAATTACCTCCATCGACTATTTTTACAATCTTACTTTAATTTCAAAGCTTAAAATATAATGTAATATTACATATAACTATTTTACGACGGCATGAAATCTAACTCAGTGGATCCATTAGAGATTCATTTTACACCGATTCGATATATATCAATTCATTCAAGAACGGAACTGCGGCGTAAACCGAGGGCTACCTGAAGTGCCCTGTACACTCCAACATTACTAGGTTGATGCATAAATTCGTAGCGTTTTGTTTTGTTGACACTTGTTGGGGAGTAATCATTGGCATCGTCATTGTTACTGTAATTTCATGGTGTTGTGCCAGTGAATACGTCTTGAATTTGTCAATGTTAAAGTAAGTTAGTGTTATTTGTGAACTAAGGAAATTAAGTGTGAAGTGGAAAAAAACGAACATTTTCTACATATCCTTTTGTTTGACTTGGGATACGGACGGCAAGATTTTCTTTCTCGTTTCAAAGAGGCCATTTTGACTTTAATGATTCATCTACATTCACGAAGACCGTTTGACTTTGATGAAAATTGTTTAAACGCTATAGTTCACGATGGGGTCGACAACAACAAATTTTACTTTTTATCGTTCTTTATTTTATTAACATCAACACATTTTAAACAGAACAATATGAAATTGAGTAACATATCATAAAATTGTGACTAAGTAGGAAGCAATTTACTAATCAAGCAAAAAATTCAACATTTTGCAATAGTTTACTTCGAGGACCAATTATTGTCCGCTGTCACATTTCGATTGGTTCCACGAATCGCAAAATTGACGTGGTATACTAGAACCTACCACAACCCCAATAGCTCGTGGATACTCACCGAAAAGGTAGTGACTGCCACCATGCTCAACTGGCACACCAATATGAATGGAAGGCACATGCATGGAGTCTCACCATCTCGGTTTCAATGCCCTTCCCGCAGGAGCTATTTCAAGACATCGTGGATCGAAAAATATACCACTTCCCGACTTAAGGGATAAGATAGTGTCATTGGTTTCATAGCTAAGCTTACAAAAATCCCTTTGGTTGAACAGTGGCATGACGTCTGTCCATACCACTTATTGGTTACTCAAGTGGCCCAATCCCCCGAAAAGGTTGCCTACCTTTGGTGTATATAAATCAACTCGAGAATTGACTAGTGACATTTGGATTCCATGGGCAAGGTTTAGGAATTGGGTGTATGTAACGTAAGTTTTGAGCGAAAACAGCAAACATCAATGCGTTACTTTGTTTGCCGATCTTCGTCGACAACATTGGTCGTTCTTCTCCCAGATTTTTACTGGTGGCGAAAACTTGTGCCTGTATGTCAGCATCAAGAGAAGAATGGAATGCTAAAGCCCTGAGAGAAAAGCAACTCCCTGTGCAAGACCTGGTGCTCATTCGCGGAAGATAATGTCGTGCATCTGGTGGAACAAATAAGGCGTCGTTTACCATGAATTGCTCAACTCAAACATCTTGACATCGCAATTCAAAAAAATCGAGCGGGAAGACTGCAGCAAACAATTTTGGAGCATGATAATGTTCCTCCGTATGTATACTGCTAACATTTCAAAAGCTCAGGTTGGAAAGTTATTCCACATCCACTCTATTCTTCAGATCTTACTCCAACAGCTTCCATCTTTTCCGCTCTTAATCCAACAATCTCGGAGGAATCTATTTTGATGACGAAGCTATTCTTTAACATTGACTTGACGAATTTTTCAACTTTTAGCCACCGGATTTCTTTAGATGTGGAATCAAAAACTGCTAGAACGTTGGGAAGCAGTCATATACAACGCAGGAGAATATGTTATTGATTAATTTATGTAAAACGCAATTCTTTTTATGTAAAATTAATAATTAGCATTGAAAAACGCTTCGAACATATGCATCAACCTAAGAGTTCCAGTACTGATTTTTTTTTAATTAAAGGCGATGAAACTCTTACGATGGAACGTCTTAAACAGAATATTAGAGCTTCATATGGCATGGGTTTAGCAGTAAGACTTGGGCAAATGGCTCGAGTTGAACTCAATTACTGCTTTCCAGTCAGCGGTGACGCAGCAGATTTGCAGCAGCCTGGAATACAATTTGGAATTGGTGTAGAGTTTCTATGAAAATAATCCTTATCCGAAACTTGGCAAACCTTCTTCCATGAAACATGTTTTTAATCTGAATATTTCCACCTAATTTTAATATTCCAATCTACTATTGGGTGCTTGCACGATGTATATAATTTAAGTAACAAATACCCTAACATGCAACTGATTTTAATTGTGTATTTAAGATTTTAACAAATTCCTTTGTCCAAAGTCCTTTTGATATAACGAACTGGAAATCGTTTTTAAAACTATATACTGTAGTCTATGCTAGTTCCAGCTGTACTACAAGACCATTGTTCGAGGAATAACTCATAGGAAAGTAATTTCCAATGGTCTTCCAGAATTTCTAAATACTCTGCATAATCGTATCAGTTTTCTGTTTTCTACAAAAAGTTAAGAAATTTTAAGATTTAAGTTTAAACAAATTGAAAAATATTCAGAAGTGGATTTAAATTTAGAAGCTATTCTAATATCAATTATCGTTTTTTGTACTTTTATCAAAATTAACTACAACATGCAAAACTGCTAATGATGTCATTAAGAAAAATAAACTACACTAAAAAAGTTACCATTAGATTGGAGAAAAGATCATCCCATTTAATAATATGTAGGGTGGGCCATCTAAGATGTTTCCCCTTAAAAGTGGTTGAGGCAACCCAACATTCTAACATACCTATGACAATCCTAAGGCCTGCTTATATTTTAAGTACGATGTAGTAAAACTGTTAATTACTACAGTAATAGACTCGACAGAAAATAACTATGAACCATTTCCATACTATAAAAATGCAATAATATCAGTTGATATGATACATGTATGTTGGGGTGCGTCAACCACAACAACTTAGCTGGCCCACCATTTATACATGGTCAGTCTGCTAAGACGAATCAGCTTGATATCTCACTTATTTGAAATGTCATGGAAAATATCTTTTGGCAGATTGTAATAGTCAGTGCCCAGTATCTAAAGGCACTATCAAAAATATTTATTGGCTTTTTTGATAAAATTAAATAATTTTTAGAAACTGCTTATAAAAATTATCTTTTTCCTGTATTGAAATTCTGTAAACATGCATATTTTTTGAAATTATTAGCTTTAAGTGTTCTCCTAAAATGTTTAAATAACTGTTGTGGATTTGGCCTGTGAGTTTAAATTACTGCGGCATTAACGTAAAATTGAAAATTAAACAAAGCAACATTTAGCTAACATGAATAATTTAAAAGTATCTCGAAAGACAGCACTAGCATCCCGATATGTAATAGTACGGGTTTAAAATTTTAATGCGATTAAGCCTTTCATAAAATACATACACAAGTTTATCAATTTCAAGACGTCATAAACAAGCTAAAGTATCGTAAGGTGAGTGCTAGGTGTTTTCCGTGGTTTTTGACAGAAGAACACAAGTTGAATCGTTTGCAAGTCGCTTCTTCTTTACTGCAGTGATATGATAGAGAAGGATATGTATTTTTGGACTCAATTGTGACAACGGTTGAAGCCTGGAGTCAAAACGTACAAGCACACAGTGATGCCACACTGCATCTCCAAAGAACGCAGAAAGGATATTATCAGCTGGTTTAGTGACGGCAACAATTGTTTGGGGTTCTAAAGCGGTGTTCCTTACAGAACATCGTACAATGAATGCAACTATTATTCGAAATTTTTGCGCGCTAAAGTTAAGTAGGCGTTCGACAAAGTTCTGTTTACTTTCCCCAAGACAATGCTCGCCCTCATACCGTTGCTAAACAATCGAATCATAAATAAACTTCCGTGAAACCGCACCTCACAGTCTTGATCTTGTTCCCTCCGATTTAGATATGTCTAGCCCCCAAATAATATGTAGCATTTTTAAAAATTATTATTAATACACCGATGATTCGTTTCTGATAAATTTTAAAATTTAAGTAAACCTAGATTTGCAACGGTTCCATTTACGCCGATGCATAATAACGACAAACACTTGTGTGTTACGTCAGCGAACGCTGACGCACTGCTGGTATTTATTGCACTGGCACAACGTAAGTACATCCAACCAAGTATTTCTAGTGAAGTCTATTTAGTTTTCTTATTTAAACAGAATGTAAAAAACAAATAAGGCAAGTGCAGTCAAGTTAGTTGAATATGGAGCTTTTTTTTTATTAGGCTTTTGCCTGTTCAACAATTTACACTGTTATTCAAGGCAATGATGACAGTTTGTACATAATATACTATATAACATGAGCGGTAAGTATGACCGCAAGAAAATTTTTAATTGTTAATTAGTTGTGTTTCACTATGAGAGCACTGGATATGTTGAAAATGATAAACTAAACACTTAATCGTTGTCACTGTTGTCACTTAAGAATATATCTTGTGGGAGCTTACGTTTTAGACGTACGTGGATGCCTCGCTGACCTAGTGTGTAGTAGGCTACCTCGCTGCAGTTGATGAGTTTGGCGTGGAATTTTTTAACAAGTTTCTCTATATGTTGTTCAATTGTGGGTATACCCAATTCGTGGTGTAGTTGTTGGTTGGTGATGAACCAGGGAGCGTTGACCGCGATTCTTAGAATTTTGTTCTGGAGTACTTGGATTCTGCGGAGATTTGTTGTAGATGTGTTGTCCCAAACGACGCACCCGTAGAGGACCAGTGGACGTATAAGTGATTTGTATAGGGTAGTAGTACATTGAGTAAGCAGGTTGGACTTGCGGTTTATAAGTGGGTATAATTGGATTAGTCTCCTGTGTCCTTCGTTTAGTTTTTTGAGGACATGATATTTCCAGGTGAGTTTGGTGTCAAAATATATGCCTAGGTATTTAACAGGCTCATCGTAAGCGTTCCACTGAATAGTGTGGCCGTTGATGGAAATTTCTGGCCCGTTACTAATTCGTCTCAAAGTAAAGATTTTTGTGACACATTTGTCATAGTTGATTGATAGATTCCATTTCTTGAACCATTTGCAAAGTATGGTGGTGGCATCTTGAAGATTTGAGATGGCCACTGGTAGGCTTTCATCTTTAGTTAATATGACTGTGTCATCTGCGTACATTGCTAGGTCAGCATTGATGGTAGGGAAGTCACTCATAAAGATGTTGAAGAGGATCGGGCCTAGGATGCTGCCTTGGGGACCCCTGCATGTATGTTTCTGATGGAGGATAGGGATGTGCGAATTTTGACTGTAAAGGTGCGATTGTTAAGGAAGGAAAATAATATAGATTTGATATAGTCGGGTATTTGTAGGAGTAAGATTTTGTATTTGAGGCCGTTTGTCCAGACACGATCGAAGGCTTGTGCTATATCAATAAATAGGGTTGTTGTAAATTGTTTGGATTCGAACCCTCTTTCGATGGTTTCTGTCACACGTTGTAATTGATAGCAGGTGGAGTGGCCTTCTCTAAAACCGAATTGAAAGGTTGGTAGAATATCCAATCTTTGGACTTCGTCGTTTAGTCGAGAATAGATGATTTTTTCCAAAAGTTTCGAAATGGTTGACAGTAGACTGATTGGTCTGTAACTGCTAATATCTTTTTTATCCTTTCCCTGTTTGGGGAACATAAGTATAATTGAATGTTTCCATATGTTAGGGAAATACCCTAACTTTAGGCATGAATTGAAAACCGTTGCTAAGTACGCATATGCTTTTCTGGTGAGTTTCTTTAATATGATATTGGGTATAGCGTCGGGGCCTGGCGATTTATTTATTGGTAGGGTTTGGATTATAGAGGCAAGTTCCCTAGGTGGGGTCGGTTTGAAGTTTGCTTCTGGTATTGGCTGATGCGTTTCAACATGGTTGATCACTATATTATTAAAAACCGGGTTGCTGTGATTATGAGAAGTGAACGTTTTCTCAAGATATTTTGCGAATGCTTCGCTTTTTTCTTCATCGGAGTCAAGTGTTTGTGCACCCAAGGTAATTGGTGATATTTCGTGTGGCTGGCGTAGTATCCGTTTGGTTGTTCTCCATAATCCTGGGTCTCCTGGTTCGAGATTCCTAATGAGTTTTTGATAGGAGTAAATTCGATACGCTTCAAGTTCATGTTTGATGCGGTGCGATAGGTTATTTACGATGTTTTTTGTCGCAGGATGTCGAGTTCTTTGCCATTCTCTTCTCAGCGAGTTCTTTTGCTTGATTAAGTCGATTATATATTTGGGCGATTAATTAATATTCGTATGTTTTCTATTAGCCTTCTGTTTTGTAGCTCGTTGAACACTATCTGTGATGTTTAATAGGAATTGTTTAATTTGTTCGATGTAGGGTTGGATTATGTTTATGAGGGATGATAGTAGGGTATTGAGTAAGGATGAGGTTTCTGGTGCTGGAATATTGGTTCTGGGTTGCCATGGCGGGTTAGTTTGAGGGGTACTACGTGGGAGTTGAGGGAAGTTTTTAATGTTATTATCAGGTACGCGGTTGTTCTGCGTTCTTGGTGTGTTGAGATAATCGTTTCGAGGTCGCCTGTCTTGAGTCCTTGCTTCATAGAAATATTTACAGAATATGGAGCTAAAAACGCTTGAAAAGAAGATAGAGATAATTCGAAGGATAGCAGATGGGTAGACAGGTTTTAATGTCTCTAGAGGTATAAAATTAACTCCATCCACTATTTTAAAATATTACTTCAATTCGAAGCTTTAAATATAAGAATGTTAATACTGTATATGTTTATTTTATGACGCCATGGAACCTAACTCAGTGGCTCCCATTATAAATAGATTCATTTTACGCCGATTCGGTATACGCCAGTTCATTCACGAACGGAACTACGGCGTAAACTTAGGGCTACCTGTGTTGTCCTGTATCAAGAAAAACGTAAAGCAGTTGCTACGTAGAGAAAATAATTTTAAAATTTGATTTTATTTCCGTCAATCTTTAACTTATACGTAGATTTAGATAGTTGAAAAATCACAGTGACCACTGTGTCATAACAGTTTAATAACAATCTTCTATAATACGTCAGCATGTAAATATAAGTTTCCTCTACCTTTTTTTTTTATTATATCAATAATAATAACAACGTAGAAAATCTCATGCTTTTTTTAGTATTTTAACTTGTAGAAATTAATTTAAAATTTACTAAATTTACTATTTATTAATTAGTTCTGCCTTAACATAAACAAATCATGTAACGTATTTTTACAAACAAGTGTGTAAATTGTTGCCGTACTGATTTTTGTTTAATTAAAGGGGATGAAACTCTTACGATGGAACGTCTTAAACAGAATATTAGATCCGCATATGGACTGGGTTTAGCAGTAAGGCTTGGGCAAATGGCTCGAGTTGAACTCAATTACTGCTTCCCGTTCAGCTGCGAGGAGGGTGACTTGCAGCAACCTGGAATACAATTTGGAATTGGTGTGGAGTTTCTATAAAAACAATCCTTATGGGCAGAAACTTGGCGTATCTCCTTCCACGAAACATTTGTTTAATCCGAATATTCCCTTATAATTTTAATATCCAAATTTACGTTTGGATGCTTGCACGATGTATATAATTTAAGTAACAAATACCCGAAAATGCAACTGCCTTTAATTGTGTATTTAAGATTTTAACACATTCGAAAGAAGTCATTTTTTTCTGCTAATGTAGTAGTTCCAGGGGTACTACACGACCGCTATACAACAAATAATTGACAGTATAGTAATTTATAGTAATTTCGGAAATTCTAGTGTTTTCCCTGAATTTGTAAACATATTGCCTAACTGATTCAATTTTCTGATAAAAATCTATTGGTGTACAAAAGCTATATCCATAATACATCTGTTAAAGATTTCTAATGATTAAATAGATGCTATAATGCTGTTATGTTCATTTTAAAATGTGCCGCTTTATATGTATTAATTTCTTAATTTGTTTGTCGCTTCGTAAGAATTAGTAACGTTATTTTAATTGCAGTCTTATTTTGGGTTACCATTTTCGCTATTTTGTTTTGTCTTGAAAATGGAATTATGGAAGGCCGGTTGACAGGTTTTTTCGTGTCAAAATTGCAGACTCTTGTTTTTTCCGCGCTCGATCTTGAACGCTTCCCGGAACTCACGTGTCCCCTTATTCTAGAATATTTCATAACGTTTCGTAATATGGTGCAATATCTTTTGAGATGGCACAAATCCCGTTGCATTTTTAAGTCAGTCAATTTTCGATCTCTGTTGGCGCCGGTTGTCCGAAAACTACATCAATCGGAAACTGTAATTACGTTAAGTGCTGCAGGGGCGGCTCTTGGGTTTTTCTTTCGAGGGGTGTCCGTTTCGCTGTTTTACCAAGGGGTAATAAACAGACCATCAGCTACTGCCGGATTAATAGGAAGCACTGGATTTAACCCAAACAAAAGGCAATTCTTTGCGAATTGGCCCATCGCCGTTCGGCGGATGAATGTCGAAGCCCAACGCCGGTCTTGTTGCTGCTACTATCGTTCAACATATTTTCCTGCTTTTGGAGATCAACCCTCCAAAGTTGTGCCTGCCTCGCTGCGAAAGTTAAGGTAAAACAGACCAGTTTTTGTGTGTGGTGAAACGAAACTTGCGCGCGACTTGCAAAATTTGGCGGAATTAAACTTTGTCTTGTTAAACCAAAAAGAAAGCGACCTTCAGTCGAAAATCTTTTTTTATTTGCACAAATATCTGTAAAAAGGAATTTTGTTTATGCTGTATTTTTCCTGTAAACTCTACGCCATTGGCCACACAGATTCATTATAATATAAATATTGTGCGTCAACGGCGGCGAGTTTCCTGAACGTTCAAGAATTAAAATTCTGTAATTCAAACTTTTTGCGTTATAACTTGTGTCATTTTACTGTACTGTCATATTTTAACCATTTCATTATATGTGTTTGAAAAGTTACTGCCTCTTTTATTTTTGTGTACTCTGTATTTGTTTATGCAAAAATTTTGCAAGCTCCCAAATATATATAGGAGGAGGCACAATCACGGTAAGTTCCGTTCCCGTAAGCTGGATTTGGAAGGTGGCGCCCACTTATTTTGACTCGCTCTGTACACAACTAAAGATTTTCTCCCATAAGCGATTTTCACGAACTCCCCCTACTCCTCTGAGCTAAACTGTAGGCCTTTTCCATCAAGCTAGTTACGAATCGTCGAAAAAACTCGATTGGCCCGTAACAATGCATAGAAAACACTATCAATAAGTTGCAAGTTTGTACAAAAAGCCAAAGAAGACCAAACCAATTGCAGAATAACAATAAGTGGGTTTAAATTAATCAAATTTATTCATTCTACCATTGAATATATTTTTTTTAAATATTCAATGATTCTACTATATATATATATATATAAGCTGGCCGATCTCTAGACTTTTGCTCCATCATTGTCTATCTTGGCAATACTCGTCTTAGATATTTCTCTCACTCATCGGTTTTCTTATGCTGTTTCTTAATGTTGTTCTGGACCGCCCTCTGTTTCTTCGCTCCGGAGGAATCCATTCCACTGTGGCTCTGGGAAGTCGGTCTTCTCCCATTCTTCTAACGTAGCCGTACCATATTAACTGTTTTTTCTCTACATTTTCCACGATGGTTTCTCTTATTCCCATTAACTGCTTGATTCTTTCGTTGGGTACCCTTTCCATTCTGGATATTCTGCACGATTTTCTTAGTGCATCCATTTCCAATGCTGCTATTCTCCTCTTATCCACTTCATTCCATCTTCATACTTCGGCTCCGTAAAATACTACACTTTTAACGATTGTGTTGTAGATATTGTATTTCCTGTTCTTAGTTATTACCTTATTCCACCATATCCCATTCATCCCCTTTTTATCGCCCTCCGCCCTTGCCTAATTTTTTCTCATCTCTCCCATCTTTTTCTATTCTTACCCCAAGATATTTATAATTGTCACGTACGGCTATTTTCTCACCATTTTATAATTCTATTTCTACTGCTTCCTCTTTTATGCACAAATATCTAGTTTTTTTTCATGTTCTTTGATAGACCATAGGTACTTTTTGTACTCCTATTTTATTTTAAAATTCATAACGTATTATACTTAATATTTTATGATATCTGAAATAATTAAATTTATATATTTTAAATTACACTTTGTTGTTTGCGTTCGCGCATACTTTAGTTAAAAATCGAGTAGAATAAAATACCAAACATATCAAATAGACATCATTGATTCATACCGCCAAAAAAATGTAAAAATCGCAGTACCTTGTCAACCGTATTTTGGGTTGCCTATTTTTCGAAAGGTAGTTTCGTATCCGGTATATCACAAAACTGGATGATTGTGTTTCTTGTTCATGTATTATTTACTTCTTTCTTATTCGTTCAATACCCTTCATTTTAAAGATACATTTATTTAGTATCTACCGCGATATATTTTTTACTACTACCTGTAATTAGGTATTTTATACTACCTATTACCTGTATTAGGCATTTTTTATTTGTGCCGTAAACAGGTACCTGTTCCAACACTGATTTTGGTTATTTTGTAGTCCTTGATAAGTTTAAAAATAAACAAATGGCAATAACACGAAATCATTAGGTTAAATATTTTCTAGAAATGTTACGCCTTTGAAAATGATATCTTAAGCGTATACCCACAAAACGAGAAAACAGAAAACAATACCCCAAGCTCCAGAGTCCAGATTGTTCTATTTTTAGTAACTTTTATTTTTAAATACTCTTATTTTTAGTAACTTTTATATTTAAATTTTACCTCCCAAGGCTTATCTACTACGTTGGTACCGCTGATGGTTAATTTTACAAGTGGAGATCTCCTCTAGCGTGTTGTACATATTTCGTATAAATTAAGAGTTCTAAAATATTTTTGCAGCGCCTATTCTTAGTGAATTCAAGTGTAAATCTAATTACGTACTATTGGAAATGATTGTCGAAGACACCGACGCGTTTAAAACGTGGCTCACGGTAGTACTGAAACCAATGTAAGTAGTGGCATATTTTACGCCAAATCATTAATTTCTTCAAGTAAGGCTTGTGGTGGTTGTTTTGAAAATGTATACCCAATTTGAGTTCTGATGATACCCCACAAGTGTTGTTGGTCAAGCAGTTATTTGAAAGTTTTATTTTATCCAATGAAATTTTGCTGAACATAACCTCACATTTTAATCAAATTTATTGCCATTATAAAATTCTTTTTAGTTGTGAAGCCGATCCCGGAGCATTGGCGAAATATGTGTTTGCACTGGTTAAAAAGGATAAAAGCCCAGAAGCACTGCGGCAAAGCATGGTAAGCCAGTTGGAAGTATTTTTACAGAACGGTAAGTGTATCATAACATCACAGAATTTTATATAATCAAATACAAAATTGTAGAGACAGAATCATTTGTAAACTTGTTGTTCAAAACATTGGAAAGTAAGGATTATCTAACCCCAGTGATTCCTAGTACAAATCCACCAAACCCTAACATAGTTAAACCAGACGCATCGCCACCGAAAGTCAAAGAAATCAAAAAGGAAATTATACCACTCAGTGAGCTACCAAACTTTAGTGAAGCTGTAAATGGTACAGTTGCAGCAAAGAAAGAAAAAGAAGTGCCAGAAATTAAGCGAGACCGGGAAGTAAGAAAAAGTGAATCTGTAAGTATTGTACAGGGTGGATCAGCAGTGCGAGAATGGACGATTGTGTTTGATTGATGAAAATATTTAAATGTATTATTATGCAGAGCCATGAATTGCATATTTTAAACATATTCTTTATTCAATGGGACGCCACATGAAAGAGTTTCAAGAAAAAATTTTTAAATGGAACGCCTTGCATATTTTATCAATTTGAAATTGACCTACAATGATAGATTAAAATAATAAGAAGTTTTGCAGATCAGATCGTTAAGGATTTATTTTATTGTTTAGTCGAATATGTCTTATAATGAATGTTTTTAATTTGAATCTAATTTGCTAAACATAATTATTTGTCTTTAAGACATGCTAGAATGTGTTTTAGGATAAATTAATCGTATTTTAAGTATAAAACATTTATAGTGAATATTTGTCGACAAATTGTTATGCATTACATCAGTATTTGGTAACTAGTTATATCAAATGAGAGCTAATGGATGTTCAAATTGTAAAATATCATGCAGACTATGTAGTAGTGATAGCTCAGTTCAGTCATAGCTCTCACTTATTGGGCAATACCTCGATTATGGCATGGGTTTGATTCCCCAGTATATCAAAATCTTGTGTTGCAACCCACCACACACTATTCTCCAATCCTGTTCGCAACCATCTTAATAATACCAAACACCTTCTCTGGCGGTTCCTTCGAATTCGTCCTTAAAGTGTAACATCTGGCAAAGAGGCTGATGCCCGACAGTAGGTCAAAAAGTTTGTTATCGTAATATATACAGGGTGTACCATTTAACAAAATTGAGCAATAATACATTTTGCAAATAGCAATCAACCTGTACAATATGTTTAGTTTTATTTTAAGTAATCAGGTGGGTAATCATATTTTTTAGTAAATTGGAAGTGTGATTTTACCACAAAAACTCATATAAACTCATATTATTTCAATCTTAAATTGAAGAGGAACTGAAAAATACAAAAAAGATACAGGATGTCCCATTTAATAAAATTGTGCATAAAAAAATATTGCAAATATGTGGATTTTATCTGTAAATACCAATACATTTTTTTAAATTAAAACAAGAAATTTCTTTGAATATTTGCCTAAACAGTTGAATAATGCAGAAACTATTGGATTTATATATAACCTCTAAACTTTATATTATGTTGATCTTCCATTGATGAAGAATTGAAAAATGTAAAATATATATGTTGTTCTATTGGGGAAAATTAAGTAATAACACATTTTATAAATAGAGGTCACCCTGTATAAAATACTGTAGGACAATCGGACCAATTATCTTCAGTCATCATAAGAGGAGACTGGCATATTTCTTTTAATATTTACTGAAACATTTGAATAATACCAGAGTATTCCATTCACATTTCAACAAACTACATTATTTGAGTACTCTATTGAGGATGATTTAAAATATCCAGACTGGCTTAAGTTGTAGACTAGAAGTGACACAAAAGTCGTTAATATGTATTTTGTTTCTTGATGGTTTGAAATTCCAATAATATAACCCGTTTTCCGCAGGATATTCTAACTGAATACAAGCAAAACGTACAGTTTAATATCAAAAACATGCAAATTCGGCGTACATTGCACTAGAATTGACACAAAAGTTGTTAATATATATTTTCTTCCCCGATGGTTTGAAATTCCAATAATATAACCCGTTTTCCGTAGGATATTATAACTAAACGTAAGCAAAACGTACAGTTTAATATCAAAAACATGCAAATTCGGCGTACATTGTACTAGAATTGACGCAAAAGTTGTTAATATGTATTTTCTTCCCTGGTGGTTTGAAATTCCAGTAATATAACCCGTTTTCCGCAGGATATTATAACTGAATGCAAGCAAAACGTACAGTTTAATATCTAAAACATGCAGATTCGGCGTACATTGCACTAGAATTGACACAAAACTTGTTAATATGTATTTTGTTTCCTGGTTCCAATAATATAACCCGTTTTCCGTAGGATATTATAACTAAACGCAAGCAAAACGTACAGTTTAATATCAGAAACATGCAAATTCGGCATACACCTTTTTTTTAGTGAATTTCTTAATAGGGTATTGCCCACCGTTTTTGTTATGAGATTATTTTGAAGGATAGCCTATCCTACAACCTGACACGGTCAAATTTTTGGTTAGTCATTTTCTGGATTGGTCTGAAACAAAAATAGAGGAAGTCTTTATTAGTCCAACTAAAAATCAGTTTGAATTGAAACTGTTAAATACCATACCCAAAATTTGCAAATGTGAAAAGTTTTTCGGGTTCTTCAAGTAACGTCAAAATATAAAAATAGAATTGTTTATTTCTGATTTCTTTTATGGGTATGTGGCTTTTGTGCGGAAAAAAATCTAAGGAATGTAAAAAATGCGAATATGTCCATACAAAGAAAGTTTGAAAATCGACTTGCCCGAACAACGAAATGTTCTTTTATTTTTTCTTTACTCATATTCTTATATTAAAATGTTGCCAGGTTGGGCAAATTAGTATCTATTCGAATAAAAGTTAACTGCAAAAATATCTACACAAATATTGTATTTCCTAAACTGCTAGACCAAACTTTTTACCATGGGCAACCTCTGATATAATATTCACGTCTCAGGGAACTCTTGCATAAAAATTATTATATGGAGTTTCCTTGTTAATATCTTTGTTACTCTTTTATAAACTTAAAGTTCATAAGGAAAACATTATTGCTGACAACTGGTTTAAACAAAAAATATCTTGTCTTTTTCTCATGTTTATTGACAATATTAAAAAAAACTGAAATCGAACTGCCTTTCAAGAGAACTCAGATGGCAGTTTTCATTCGCACAAAAAAATTAACCCCATCTGTAAATACAAATAACTAAACATAAATAACCAATAATAGCAACTACAATAACTTGTATATTAACAATGTTGAAAAGGCATAAGGTAAATGCCTGCATGAACACATATATGTGTCAACGAAATGATATTTTTGAAGTGAAGTTAGTTATTAAAACTTTTCTAATGTGAAACCTGTGCTGGCTTGCACTTGTAAGAGGTTGAAAACTGCAGCAATATATTTATTACTTTTCTATGACTGGCAAGATATTCTTCTTTGGCAGGTATAGGGATAGGGATAGCTTACTAAATCTTAAACTTTTTTCATTCATATCCAGGAGAGTTTGAAATCAGCACCTCTATGTGATGCAAGCAGTGTGTTGAGACATTTCTTGTTTTATGTTAGAAACAAAACATCTAATGGAGCCAACCATGTGTGGGGCACTATTAACACAGCTCTAAACTCTATTTGTTGAGCATTGAGCTAGAACGTAAACAAACGCTTGACAGGTTGATTTACCGGATGTGTATTTACGTAATATTCCTTGCGTTTCTAAATTAACGTTCGCACCATCAGAATTCTTTTTTAGAAGGGTTGGTGGTTCTGAAAAGAACCCTTTTTAAGTAAAGGTGTTTGTGGTTGTTATATCGTTCCGAAAAAATAAAAATTCGTGGACCTACACAGAAATTTACCAAGCTCAGAAATGCAAGTTTAGGAATAAGTTTCGCATATTGTGCAGAAAAATTACAATTTGTTTAAAAATAGCACGTACCTTCTTACGAATTGCAAAGAGAACAGCATCAATTTCATCTAAAAGTTTTTTTCTAACTCCGGGAGATTTCGGAGAAGACAAAGTTTTAGTATCCCAAAACTCCTTTAAAATTCTTTTTACTGTTGCAACACTAACACCCACTGTTTTAGCAACAAATTGTACAATGTCAGTCAGTAAAATCTCAGGATTTTCTTCTAACTTCGAATTATACAATTTTACTATTAATTGTTTTTCATTTAAAGTAGTAGGACGCTCCCTACGATTACACGTTTCTGGAACAACGCTCCATTTTAGGAAAATAAGCACCAGGCACTATACAAAATGACTGCTCAAAAGTACACAAACTTAACCCGGTAATTACGAGTGCAAAGTAAAGGTTTTGAGCGTCAATTACTCCTTAAGTAATGAGGCATTAGCGTTATCTAGCGTAGATCAATCACAGCGCGCGCTCGGGTGAGTCAAACACATGCGTTTGTTGACGTTCTAGCTCAATGCTCAACAAATAGAGTTTAGAGGATAACTTTTGTTACCAGAGATGATGATAAACTATTGTATATATCTATTCCTTTTGCTAGTCTCGGGCATTTCTTTGCAACAGAAACAGTTTTCTTGAATATCACCTTCATTGACAAATCTTACAAAAGCTATAACGGGAAATGTATTGATAAAATCTGTAGACGCAGCAACCTGGATAGTAAAACTGCCTGTTTATCACTATTTCTCATGTAACCCTAGGGTACCGGGAAACCCCTGTTGAAAAATTAGACTACACTAAAATATCAAATGCATATTTACGGCCAAAATTGGTAGCAGAATTAAATACCGATCATAATCCAAACATCGTCCACATTCCTGTAAACCAGTGATTCTCAACCTGAGCGAAATACCTGGGGGGGAGGACAAAGAAAGTAGAAATTAAAGGAAACTAACACAAGAATTGCAAGGATGGAGAGCGCCTCAAAGACTAATATTTAAAAGTGGGGCACACATGAAGGAAAGCTGAGAAATACTGCGTTAAACCGAAAAAGGTTATTTTTTCTAATTAAATATTTGAATGTTCGTAGATCGCCCTTTGAAACACACGAAAAGCTGTGTATTATATCCTAATAATGTCACTAAAAAAGGGCGTATGGGTTGCTTCATTTGAAAAATGCAATTTATCCTGACGGTTTTTAGCGAAGCACCCTGTAGAATACAAAAATACTTTTAAACTGGGCATAATAATATATTTGAATATTTCCTATATTACAGCGCAATCGTCTTTCTTTTCTCTGTTTGACCACCCACTATATATTTTATGCATATTTGTTAAACCTTAATTTTTTGAAAAGGAAAAGGAAGATAAACCTCGGAAAAGATCGCGTCATCGCTCGTTGTCCAGGAATCGCTCAAGGTCACGGTCTTGGGACCGAAACAGACGCTCCCGATCAAGGGAGAAATCTCGAGAACGAGATCGCGAACCGTACCGAGAAAAACGCGAACGCCCACGGCCGTACCGAAATAAATCGCCTGTCCGTCGCTACGAACGTCGAAGATCTCGCTCATTATCCGCGGGGCGCGTAAGATCCCGATCTCGAAGTCCCAGACACAATTACAGGGGGCGCTATCGAAACCGCTCGCCGCCACGATCAACCAGTCGAAGTAGATCTCGCTCTCTTGACCGAAAAGACCGCAAAGACTTAAACAGAAACGAGAAGGAAATCAAAGACACCCGTTCTGGCGCCGCCACACCCACGCAAGACTCGAACCATGGTGACATGGACTTGAGACTTACAAACACCACCCAGAGCATCCAGTCCGTGGTTGTGCATAATAATTCCACTGGAAATCGTTCACCAAAGAAACGCTGCCGGGATTATGATGAGAAAGGCTTTTGTATGAGGGGCGAGATGTGCCCATATGACCATGGTGTGGATCCCGTTGTGTTGGAAGATACAGCTCTCACAAGGGTATTAACATTTGGTCCAAATGGAGCCCCTATGAATGACGCGCCGCCCCCGATGATTCCAGCTCCTATCATAGCAGCACCTGGACATCCAGTGATGCACCACATTCAGCCGAGACCAATGATGCCAGAATATAATCCTCAGGTAATGCTTTTTAGTGTTTGCTGATGGTAAAAAGAGTATTATTTATTTAATAAGTCAACACAATATTGTTCATACTTTTGATAGGTTTTATTAGCTTTCTATGTGTTTTGATGTCACATACAGTGCCGACTAGCACTGCGTTACTGCAGCGCTCTCGCCAAAGAAAAAAATGAAAAAAATTGTAATAGTAATAGCAGTAAGTAAGTAATAGCAATTACAAGCATGATATAATACCATATGTACAAAAAAATTTTAGATAAAGGGTGGCTTTGTATGTCAGAACGTATGTCGCACTTTGAAACTGCTTTTAAATTGAGGGGATCGAGGGTTTATTTTCAACTACATATTACAATAAATGTTCAAAATGTCCACCGTTTTCATCCAAGCATAAATTTACACGCCTTTCCATATTATCAAATGCGTTTTGGAGCATAACGGGTGTGATATTGGCACATTCTTCAACTATTCGGTTGCACAACTCAAGAAGTGTGTGAACTGGAATTTTAAAAATTGTGTTTTTCAAATGCGGAAAAACAAAGTAATCAAGAATAGTCAAATCTGGTGATCTCGGCGGAAATTCTGGTTCACAACGTAAACTGATCAGGCGATCGTCGAAAAACTGACGCAAATAAGCAATGGATTGTGGAGTCGTATGGGAAGTGGCACCGTCTTGTTGGAAATATCCATGTTGTAGCTCATCGTCATGAAGTTGGTGTGTGAAGGGGTTTAAGATATTGTCTCGATATCTTTGAGCATTGACGGTTCCTTCAAAGAATATGGGAATTAATCGTCTTCTAGAGACACCTATCCATAGACCAATTTTCTGGGGATGTAACGGGGTCTCACAAAATATATGAGGGTTTTCAGCACTCCACATCCTCATGGTTTGTGAATTAATATACCCTGATAAATGAAACCATGCTTCATCTGTAAAGAATGTTAAATCCAAGAGGTCATTGTTATTCAATAAATGTTGAGTGAACCATTGGCAATACAACACGCGCCTGTTATTATCACCCGGTAACAATTCATGAGTTGTCTGCATCTTGTAAGGAAATAGACCAATGTCTCTTCTCAAAATTGTTCTATAGGTACCTACAGATACAGGAACTTGTTGTACGAGTCGGCGCAATGATGTTGTAGGTGCTTCATTCATAATCTCTTGAACATTTTGAATGGTCTCTGTACGGACTGTTGGCCTTCGACTTCCGCTCTTCCGTGTTACGCTTCCTGTTTCTCTAAATAACCGCACACAATTTCGTACCACATTAAAAAAGTCGGCCTCCAGAAACACAAAATCAGGAAACTGTTGTCGAAATTCAACCATACAAGGGCGGGTACTGTAAATCCATTCCCCATTTTCAAGATTTCCATTGCGAAAATAAGATTCAACGATGAATCGCTTATGTATTTCTGTAAACACCATTATTAAATTAAATCTGATTAAAACTGACATTTAATTGTCATAAAATCATCAAAGACCGACGTATTGAAGTACAAAGCCACCCTTTATCTAAAATTTTTTTGTACATATGGTAGTATATTATTCAACGAGCGGTAATGTAGGCAATAACTCACGCGGATGTAGTTTGCAGCATGAGTCGCAGGCGAGTGCTGTAATCATCCAAGTGAGTTATTACCTATATTACCGCTCGTTGAATAATGTACTTTATTCATGACTAGTAAATTGGATTTCCACTACAGTGAAACCTCCCATGGGCGGACAGTGACGGGCCGCGAAAATTTGTCCGGTCAAGAGAGGTGTCCGTTTAAGAGAGGCACAGTAAGAAAATTATTATTCAAAAATAATCTACAACAGAATAAAGAAAAAGGTTTACATTGAAAATAGGAACAATGTAATTAACAGAGAATACATTAATATAACTACGAGTACATACATAGGTGCATACATAAACATAATATGTAGGTATGTACATATGTTATGTACATACATACATACCTTCATTACTTAAAGAAATCGGGTATTTTCATCTGCTTTGTTGTAACCAAGCTATGAGTGTTTTCCAAATAGTGCTTCTGCAAAGATATTAATATTTCCAAACCTTTGCCATCATTTCTATTTGTCGAAAAGACTTTCAAATCTTCAATGCTTCTCAGGGCTTGACCGTAGGTCTTAATATTGTCTATCTCTTGTTCTTTGATCATATCATCATCATTATCAGAACTTAACTCCATATTGTCATCATTTGTGCTGTTAGGGACGTTTGTATCGAGATCTTGTTCTACATTCAAATCATTGTCAAAAGAAATAAAATCTTCAGGATTGACTGATTCCAACCCTGTCTGCCTTAATAGAGTCAACATGGTAGCTATTTCTGATAAAGGAATCTCATCTTCGGCATCAAACTGATCGTTTCCTTCAGCAGAGCCATTTTCTTGAAATCCTGCTTTCTTGAAACAATTTTTGACCGTGTCAGCACTAATTAGCTGCCAGGCTGAATTTATAAAATAAATGGCATCCAAGACGTTAACGGTTTTTCCTAATTGAGTTGCAGATTCTGCATTTTCCATTCCATTGAGAATATGCTTCAATATTAGGCTTCTATAGTGGAATTTGGAGTTACTGATTATTCCTTGGTCTAAAGGCTGGCACACTGATGTCGTATTAGGTGGCAGAAAAACTAATTTAATGTTGTTCAATAAGATTTCCTTGGGATGCGATGCAGCATTATCAAGAAAAAGTAAAATCTGTTTCTTCCTAATCCCCATTTTTCTATCTAAAGAAGAAAGCCATTCCGTCATTATTTCAGTAGTCATCCAAGCCTTCTTATGACGCCAGTCTACGGGTAATTGACTTGGTTGAAGATTCCGGAAGGCTCGTGGTTTTGCCGACTTCCCTATCACCAACAGTTTTTCTTTTGCGCCAGTCATATTGGCACAATGCATAACAGTCAGTCGTTCCTTTGCTAATTTTCCCCCAGAACATTTATCACGTTTCAGAGCAAACGTCTTAGTTGGAAGAGCCCTATAGAATAGGCCAGTCTCATCTGCATTATAGATTGAACTGGCGTCATAATCTTTAATTATTGATGGTAGCTTTTCTAAAAAAGTTTGGACATCTAGAGGATTCACGTCTGCTGCCTCCCCGGAAATATTTTTTAAGAAACGTTATGGCGTCTTTGAAATTTCTGCAACCAGCCATTTGACGCAGAAAAGTTCTGCATCCCCAAACTGCGAGCAATTTCCTTGGCCTTTTCTTTTAGAAGAGGTCCTGATATTGGTATACTTTTGCTCCTTGCCGCAGTAAACCATTTAAGAACCGAATCATCAATTTTACGGCCATCTTCTTTTAAAAAGTTTCGTTTAATAGCAATGTTGGTAGTGTTGGAAAGCCATTGCTTCATCAAATGACAACGCAGACAAGCTGCAGCAATAAAGAACGCGAGCGAGATAAAAGAAGTACGCGGAGTGTCAAGGCAGCTGGGTAAACACGTGGTAAACATTTACTTCTCTGCCCTCTGTGATCGTTGATAAACACTAAAAATTGCTCGTTTTGTACAAAATTCTGTAGATTTTAGAACATGCATCTACAGAATTTTGAACAAAATTTTGCTGTATGACACCACACAGAATTTTGTAAAAACACTTTGTACAAAATTCTGTGTCGTTTCATACAGCCCTTATAGAAAGTTCTTAAGTTCTGCTTGCTGTAGCTTCCTTCTATTTCTTTCACTGGGTCTTCTTGGCCTTTTCGTTTTTAGTTCTACATATTGATTTTGCTTCCTTTCTTTTGCTCTTAAATTGTTTGATGTACTTCTTTACTAGACTCCTTTGGTCTTTATATTATCTGTTTTTTTTTTGTTGTATTAGTTGCTTCAGGGCATCTTCGTAGTTAAGATTTCTCACATTCCAAGTTCGCCTTTTCCATTTATTGTTTCGTTTTTGGCTGATTTTGGAGTTGCTTTGAGTTAGTATCTAACAACTCTCATTAGACATGACTAAATTGGAGGAAAACGCCGAAGCATACCAAGAAGAACTTAAGAAAAAATTTAATAAAATCAAAGCAGAGCAAGACATAAATAAAATAAACGCAGAAATAACAAAGGCTTTAAAAGACTCCGCAAACCAATATGCGAAAAATACACGAAGAAGAAAGGAAAAATTAAGTGACAAAACAAAACAACTATTGCAACAAAGAAGGCAGTTAATCGTGGAAAACAAAAGACATACAATAGAATACAGAGACAAATAAACTAGCTCGTAAAACGGCCAAGGAAGATATTATGAAATTCAAAGAAAGGGAAGTAGAAAAGTTAATACAACAAAATAGAGGATTAAAAATATCCAGAAGAAAAAACGCGCAAAAGAAAGAAATTATTAAAATAAAAAGCAAAGAAGGAGACACAATTGACACACAATTACATGTGAAGAAAGCTATTTAAGACATTTACGGAGTTTACACATAAGTAAAACTCTTATCAAAAACTGCCTATGATCATAGCATTTATCATCACTATTTAACCATTCCGGCATAATTCTTGTAATGTTGTCAGTAGACTTTTTTACCAATTTTTTTATAACATCTGTATAATTTCTTTCACTTGCAAAATAATTTGAGAAAACCTCTAACGAAATCGTTACCACTTTTAGTACAGTTTCTGAAGGTGTTGTTAAATAGTTAATGCTTCCGCCACTGCCGTAATCTTTTTCTAATAGCAACAATTGATTTTTATTAAGTGACATTCTTTCACCACGCATATTAATTGAACACTGCTCACAATCACTATATTTTTTTAATGTTTTATTTGTGACATATCTGGCAACATAGGTAATTGAACATGTTTCTACCGTCACTGCATTATTACTAAATACATAGTTTATTTTCACCAATTAAATCCACTTCCGGTTCCACGGCTACAAATCCATCATTAAACAGATCTTCCAATTCCTCACGACTGGGTAAATCGTCAGATATCTCAAAACAGCTCGGATCAGATGACGTCAAACTGTTACAATTATTGCCTTCCATGCAGATAATATCATCATTCCTGTTTCGGTTACTGAGTTTCTGCAAAAATTGTCTTTATCTTACAAATATCTTTATTGCTCTACGATTCTACCCATAAGCAGAATAAGTTTATGACAAAACCTAATCCCTTACAGGTGCAGATGGTGGTTTTACCCGTTTCCGAAGCATCTTCTTGTCGAAATATACAGAAAAAAACCGAAAACCGCGTTTTCCACGTCGGTTTTTCGGTTTCGGTTTTTGCACAGAAAACCGCGGTTTTTGGGTTCGAATATGTCCGAACCCGAAACCCTAGACCTAATGCATTAAACAGATTAACAAAAGTAACTTCGAAGATAAAGGTTTTTGGTTAAGCAAGCAATAAACAGACATAATTACACAGATTATGCAAATTTTTGAAAGTTACTCTGGGAGCAGTATTTAGAAGGTAGTGAACAACCAGAAGAATTTATCATAACTTGATCATACTGTTCGTTTTATAGCTGATGCAAATAACATTTTAGTTTTATACTGTTCCGATTTTACATAAAGTACGTTTTGGTTTTTTTAATAATCTAGTTTTTAATATTAATATTAAAAATTACCCGAATAATGTTAAAAAGTAATACGAATTTTAAAAAACAAATGATATATGCTACCAAATATTTATAACTTCATAGAGCAATAAAGATATTATTGCTCTATGATAACTTTCAAAGGGACGCAGCTATTCAAATTTCAACAAGTGAAGAACAATAACTCTTAAGCTTATTTTCCAGAATTTTGCTAATGGATTTATCCGTGGAATTTAAAGCTCTTTTCGTAGTGAATGATCGGGCGAAAAGCCTGCTTTTTTAGTAATTTAATAGTTACTTAATTACTTAATTACTTAATTACTTTTGTATTTTCAGTAACTATAACTGTAACGTGTTGCAATTATGTAGTAACTTAGTAACAAAACTTGGAAAGTTTAGGCATTTTTATGCTTCAAATTTACAAAACTAAGAATTTTCCGTTTCTAATGCATAGTAAGTTAGTAGTCAGTAAATATATAATAAATGGTACCAGTATTGTCCAACAATTTTTAATCCCTCAACAACTAGAGACACTCTGTACAGGTAAACGGATTACAGGAAAGTAAAAGCACAATGCCTAATTAACTGGCAGATTTTTGTTGGCAACAAGTAAATGGCGATCGCAACTTGGAATACTTCTTAAGAGCTGTTAGTTATACAATAATTACTTTTAGGCCCGAGTGATTCATATGGTTTAATGTTACTTCTAGATGGATTTAGTTTTGTGTAATTTACATTTTGGGTATTTTCAAAATTTTATACATACTACATAATATTTAATAAAATATAAATATAAAAAATATAATACCACTGACTTCTCATTTTTTTATAGTGCAATGAATTTAAATTTTGAGTGTTCATCAATATTCCACCGGGTTTTTTCCCTCGGCTTTTTTTCTAGTTTCAAACTGCAGGCTTCCGAATTTATTTCAAATTTTACGAAAATAAGAAAATACTGCATTGTTATGAATGAAAGCAATTACTTACACAAAGTTGCGTTATGATTATCCTAATAGGTATGATTAAACTTTTATTTTTTTATTTAATAATTGTAGGAATAATATTCGCGCTAATTAATCTTAGGTTCCACATAAACCCTACCTTTGACTCATGCTACATAATTCAAACTGCGAAGAAATTATGTTTATTGCTGGAATTAAGACCTAGACTTCGCTGAAATGAAAAGGCATAATCCACCCCACTCTCTGTAACAAATGCGCTTCCTGCAAGTACTATGTAAACAGAAGATTCGCCACGCCATAGAGCAATAATATCTTTATTGCTCTATGGCCACGCAAAGCGTTTTGTATGGCAACGCTGCATTTCTGTGTTAGCAGAAATACGCTACAGATTTCTGTAAATTGTCTTGCTCAAGTGCTTGCTTAGATAGGTATAGTTCTTCATCCGTCTGCAAGAGGGCCAGACTTGAGACCGCCTAGCGGTTGGATTATTCATACTATTCCCAAAAAATACCTTGCGCTGAATCTCTTTATCTTTATTGCTCTATGATAAGACCAAAGTCTGCACAAACGACAAAAATAACCAAAAAGATGTAATAGTAGCGGATAAAACTATAGAAAGAGTGGAAAACTACATATATCTTGGACAACTATTGACATTAACAGGAGAAAATCAAACAGCAGAAACGGAAAGAAGAATAAAGCTAACCTGGGCAGCGTATGGGAAAGTCAAAGATATCATGACAGCGAACATCCCATTGCACTTAAAAACAAAAATCTATAATGAATGCATACTACCAGTGATGACATATGCATGTGAAACTTGGACCTTCACCAAGAAAACCATAAATAAGCTACGTGTACACCAACGTGCAATCGAGCGCCGAATATTAAATATATTCCTCAGGGATCATAAAACTTACGTGTGGATAAGACAGAAGACAAAGGTGGAAGATATTATCCAAAGAATAACCACACTTAAATGGAATTGGGCGGGGCACGCCGCAAGGAAGCAAGATGGATGGTGCACCAAAGTCATCAAATGGCGACCCTGGGGAGAACATCGAAACAGAGGCAGACCCTTTCAACGTTGGACAGATGACATCAAAAAGCAGACAGGGTTGTTATGGTATAGAACAGCAGAAGACCGACACAAATGGCGTAATATGAGAGAGGCCTATACTCGAAAATGGGTAGAAGAAGGCTTATGAAGAAGAAGACGAAGAAGTATCTTTTTATTTTCTAGTAATTACCTGATTTGTCTTCTCTCTATTTTGTTCTGTGTTGCTCACGTCATTGCCTGGGTTGTTGCGTCTTCTTACTCTCTCTTCTCTTACTAGTTGTTTTGATTTACCTTTTTTGGTAGGAGCTTTGCTTTGATTTTGCTGTCTCCCATTCCTTCTCACGCTCATGATTAGTGTATTGCGGTAAAAGACAAAATGCAAATCCTTTCTTTAGAAATATTACCTCCTTGTCATGAAATACAGTAGAACTCCCTTATAGTAAACTCCCACTGAATGATTTTACCTGTATGTTCTTGCGAGGATCTTGACCTTCAGACTCAATTACATGTGAAAGTACCTCTAAATACTGATGTAAAGCCTCCATATTGTGATGTTTTTCTTTCAAACTTACACATTAGTTAGGTATAGAGATAAAATTTTGAGCGGATTATGAAATACTGTCTCTTTTTCTTTTCAAGAAACATTTTTCTTAGTCAAGCATAAATTTCAATTTGTGAGCGGGTTATAATGGAGGTTGTACCTTTGTACAGCTAATAGACAAGATGCAATACGATAATCTTTCGTATACATGCATTTGTTAGTTGCTACATTGGTATTGAACTAAGCAGTTTTTTAAAAGTGTCAAATCGAAAATGTTTGAGTATTGGAAAGAAGTTACAATTGTTGGAAAATGCCAATAAGCAAACAAGACGATGTCGCCGCAGAATTGATTTGGGTTGAAAACAAATGAGGATGTTTTATTTAGTTTTTAATTAAAATATTGCTTAAAATATATGAGATTAATTTCGTATCTAAACATGAATTCTATATAGTGATTTTTTCTGGTTGCTTTCCACAAGATTTATTTACTAGCAACTTATCTAATTTCCTTGTCAAAAATGCAAACTTCAGTCGAGGTTAATATGTAAATGGGTGTAGAGTAACTTTAAATTCATCTGAAAGTTGTATGTAAATATTGTTTGACTTATTAATTAATTAACACAAATTTCTACAAAGTAAAGCAAGAAACAATAAAATTCATTTGTTTAGGCTCCACAGATGTGGCATAGGCCGGGATTTAGGGGTCCCCGGGCAATGCTGGGTCCAAGGGTACCTCAAATGGGACAGTTCATGCAGCAGTCGAACTTGCAAAGGGAGCTAATTTCCGTGCCAGTATTGGATAATCAGCAGTCTGAACAGTTTGGCAACAACTTCACCCGCCCACCATATGGGCAACCAGAAGGGGAGCAGCCCGAAGGATTGTTCAAGAAGAAGAACTTCGATTATAATCGTCTGGGGCCTCGTACCAAAAACCCGTCAAATTGCTCGCTGGAGCTTAAAAAAGTGCCGCCTGGGCTCAACAATATCACCCACCTTAATAATCATTTTTCTAAATTTGGAAAAATTGTGAACATACAAGTGTTCTATGAGGGAGACCCCGAAGCTGCAATAGTTACATTTTCTAGTCATGCCGAGGCTAATGCCGCGTATAGAAGTACCGAAGCTGTTTTGAACAATAGGTTTATCAAAGTGTTTTGGCATTCGGCTGGTGCTGATGGTAAGTGTTTGATTTTAGTATGGGTTTTAAGTTAATATTGGGTCAAGAGTTCAAATGGTAGTCACAAGAAAATTAGTTTTAATAGGCGGCTTAACACTTTTACGTGGGAGTAAGTGTAGAGGTATTCGCAACATAACCTATAAGTTAACATCATGAAATCAAGAAGGTTGAACAAATTTAATATTTTCATTTTAATACCCAGGTTAATTACTAATTTGATAATTGTCTTAATTGGGAACTGAAGCAGGATGTTACAGTATTTATTTTCACCATTTGCACAGATTTAATTGGTAATTATTTTGAATTACAATTGTTGGAATATTATCACATCAGTATTAAACATAACCTCAAACTTATACTCATGGAAAAGTGTTGTACTATCTACCAAAATGCAATTTTTAAGTATGTTAGAATTTATTTGCTCTCTTTACTTAGCTTACAAAATATCAAATAATATAAATTTTGTTAGAAATCCATGTCACTTTAGTTAAATAATAATAATAATAAAATATTGAAGGAAAACAAGAGAACGTGCCGCCTCGTTCCATCAAAGACCGCTTGGGACTCCCCAACACGGTACCGCCAAATTCTAATAAAGTCCTAAATTTAGTTCAACCCAAAGCGGATGGCACTGAAGATGGGGTTGTTGCTGATAAGTTGCAGCCAAACAATTTCTCGAAAAACAATGTACCGTCAGCAAACAAAGAGGAAACCAAAGCGCAAGCTGCTGCTGCCATAAAGAAGGGCCAGGAGCTGCTTGCTGCCAAAGAAAAAATCAAAAAGAACCAGGAGGAGAAGCGGAAGGAGGCTCTCAAACTCACGCAGGATTTGAGAAAGCGCAAGCAGGAGCTCCTGGAGAAACAACTCGCCCAGCAAAAGCTTCTAATTGAAAAAATGGAAAAAAGTAAGTTAATATGAAAGCTATAATCAATTTCTAAACATCCTAATCATTCAAATATTTTCTCAATATCTGACTTATACCGTAAATATCTCAAAACCTGAATCATGTAATTAGTTTCTCAAAAGTTTGGAACTTGAAACAATTTCTCCATATTTTGTAGCGCAGGCTGTCCAAAAATCTGACGCCTATAATTATTTTCCTAAAACCCGTCTCAATTTTCTGGTTGTAACACTTCTACAATCTCTCTGTCAAATACTTTACTCATCTAATTAATTTTTTTAAATTTGCCTTTTAAAATCATATTGTCAAACATCAGACTCACGCATTTATTTTCTCAAAATTGTGACTCGTACAATCACTTTCTTAAAATCAGAACCATCCAAATTTTGTCTCAAAATTCTGACTTATACAATCACTTTCTCAAAATCCTGGCTTATACAGTCACTTTCTCTAAATCTGAATCACCCATTTATTTTCTTAAACATCTGTCTCATGCGTTTGTTTTCTCAAAAATTCGACTTGTACAACCACTTTCTTAAAATTCGAACCATCCAAATTTTGTCTCAAAATTCTGACTTATACAATCACTTTCTCAAAATCCTGGCTTATACAGTCACTTTCTCTAAATCTGAATCACCCATTTATTTTCTCAAACATCTGTCTCATGCGTTTGTTTTCTCAAAAATTCGACTTGTACAATCACTTTCTTAAAATTCGAACCATCCAAATTTTGTCTCAAAATTCTGACTTATACAATCACTTTCTCAAAATCCTGGGCTTTATACAGTACTTTCTCTCATCTGATCACCCATTATTTCTTAACATCTGTTAATGGTTTGTTTCTAAAATTTCGATTGTACTCATTTCTTAAAAGTCCGAACCATCCAAATTTTGTCTCAAAATTCTGACTTATACAATCACTTTCTCAAAATCCTGGCTTATACAGTCACTTTCTCTAAATCTGAATCACCCATTTATTTTCTCAAACATCTGTCTCATGCGTTTGTTTTCTCAAAAATTCGACTTGTACAATCACTTTCTTAAAATCCGAACCATCCAAATTTTGTCTCAAAATTCTGACTTATACAATCACTTTCTCAAAATCCTGGCTTATACAGTCACTTTCTCTAAATCTGAGTCACCCATTTATTTTCTCAAACATCTGTCTCATGCGTTTGTTTTCTCAAGAATTCGACTCCTACAATCACATTCTCAAAATTGGAATCATTCAAATTTTGTCTGAAAATCTAAACCACCAATATCTCAAAATCGGACTCCTGCAATTATTTTCTCAAGAATTTAAGACTTGAAATAATATGTTTGACCAATAGAATCACTTACTCAAAATATAAGTCATATTTTGTACGTTGGCTGTCCAAAAATCTAACGCCTATAATTATTTCCCTAAAATCTGTCTCGTATAATAATTTTCTTGTTATCCCACGTCTACAATCTCTCTGTCAAATACTTTACTCATCTAACTATTTTCTTCAAATTTGACGTTTAGAATCATATTGTCAAACATCGCATTTATTTTCACAAAATTCTGACTCGTAGAATCACTTTCTCAAAATCCGAATCATCCAAATCTTGTCACACAATCGCACCTCTACCATCGATATCTCAAAACCGGACTCCTGCAATTATTTTCTCAAGAATTTGAGACTTAAAATAATTGATCTGACTAATACAATCACTTACTCAAAATATAAGTCATATTTTATAGCGCTGGCTGCCCAAAAATTGAACCCGATAATTATACTCTTAAATCCTGTCCCATCGAATCATATTGTCAAATATATGATTCATTAATTTATTTTCTCAAAATTCTGACTCTTACAATCACTTTCTCAAAAACCAGATTCATACAATCACTTCTCAAAATCTGAATTCTTTAACATAAAACCATTTTCTTAAAAATTGTGACACAACCAATCAGTTTCTTATAAACTGCCTAACACCACTAACATTCTCTCACAAACTGTCTCATACAATAAAATAGAAGTCGTATCTTATCTTATAGCTCTAGCAACTCAAAAATCTGATTCATATATTTATTTTCTTGAAACCTGTCTCGTACAATGATTTCTTGTCATCACACTCCTACAAGCATTCTGCCAAACAATTTACTTATCCAATTATTTTGTTAAAATTCAACCCATAGAATAATATTGTCAAACATCTGCATTTATTTATTTCATACATTCCCTATTAATCCGGCTCATACAATCAGTCTTAACTCATTCATTCATTCTGACTTGTACAATTACTTTCTCACAATCTTACTTATTTTTTGTAGCTCCGGCTGGTCCCCAAAGAGAACTCCTTCTACAAACTATCAAAAAGTCCCAGGAAGCAACAGAAGCGATCCGCAAGGACATGTTTTCCCAGCCCCCAATTGCAGCCAAGGTTGTACAGCCTCGCAAGAGCAAGGAGGAGGTGCAAAAAGAGGTGCTGGATGCCGAGCTAGATCTCATCACAAAGCAACAAGAAGGCGTCGACACCTCCGAGCTGCAGAAGAAGGTGCTCGAGCTTAAAGCCAAAATTAACATGGGAACCCGCCGTGGAACAAGGGGTCGGCGATTTAATCCAATTGGCAGGCATTTGCTCACCAAGAACAATTTGGTCGATGGTTCAGGTTGGTATAAAGTAAAACTGAGGTAAATGAAAACTCGAGGCTTCTCGGTGAAATTCAATATTTATGGATTAATTATGGGAACATGTTTTAGCAAGACCCATTCTCGAGCAATTTTTCGATTTACATTTTTATTTGATATTCTACAAAAACGTAATAGATATAATTATAAAGATAATGTCAAAATGTTTATTAATTGTAGAAAGCGAATGAAGGTATAATTGGCTGAAACTTTGGAATAAATTATCATTTTGAATTTAATGATCCTAACTGAAAGTCATCTCTGCGCATTTCAAAATTTATATTAACATTTGAGATTCTGCAAAGAGAAGAAATATTGCTCTGGTAAAAATTTTAAAATTATTTTAGGAATTTGAATGAGCTTGCTAATATGTAAAATTTGTTTTATAGTCACACTAACATTTTATAATGTAAACGACATGTTGTGGAAGATTAATTAACCTCAAACTTCATGACCAATGATTGAATTTAATCTTAAAGTCATGTAAACAATTATTAGTACAAGTAGATAACCTGATTTGAGTGAAAAATGAAACTATAAAGAAACTTTAAAATATATAAAATTTAGGAAACTGTAAGCAATAAACCAAAACCCATACAGCTTAAATAAAAATTAATGATGACTTACTTTTGAAAGTCAAAGTAAATACAGTAAAAAAAAGATTAAGAAACAAATTCTTGATTGAGTTCATTTGTAATGTTCAAACAGTTAAAACGTTTAGACTTGGAATAAAATGCTATTTTAAAAGTTTAATAATATCTAACCTCAATCCTTTTGTATAGCAAGTGTTCGTAGCTAACCTCACATCTCTCAGCTTGGTATATAAACAGAAAAGGTTCGGTTTTCAACTCATCGTATTTCTCATTCTGTTTAATATTCACTAAACAATAAGTAGGACAGAGCAGAAACATAACCTCAATTGCATTGTACATTATAAGATAAATGCTTTAAATTGGTTAATATTTATAATAGCTGGTTAATATTCATAATCACCAACAGCCTTGGTCAATGCGAAAAATAACTGCAAATTATTCATGTTCACCAGTAATTTTATACAGGGTGTCCTTTAAATACCTTAAAAGCTTCAGGTAGCACTCTTCTGTAAGAAATACAGTCCTCAAAAACACTAATAACACGAACTTCCTATAGTGCTTAGTTTCCTCACACGACACTTAATGAATATTATACTTGGCAACGTTGACGATGTCTTTGCATATATGGAGAATTTAATTAGTAGGCCGACATTACATGAAGCAAAATCGAGATGTCGAAAAACAAATTTTCTACTTTTCATCACAATACCATGGCCTTGCACTGTTGTCAAATGTAGTATTTACGAAATTTGTCATTTTTAACAGTACTTCCAGAAGAGCAACTAGAGCGTCAACTCAATATTAATCTTCACATAATCAAGTGGCAGTCAGTCACTTATCGGCAGATACGTGCAACATTAAAGTTCTCGTTATTGTTTCCATGAAATTCTGTTTTAAAGATATGAACTTTAACACTCTCGTACAAGAAAACTAAGCTCCAAATACCTACTTTTTTTTGAAGATTTGTATTAAGCATTCATAAAGGAAAAATTCTACCTGAAGCTTTTAAGGCATTTAAAGGACACCCTGTATAGTTTCCAAAATTTATTGGTTAGTTTGATAAATACTTGTAAATTAATTACTTTTAATGGTATTTTTTATAATTACTAATGTTTATTGGTTACATTGATAAATTGAAAACCCACAACATAGGCAACCTAAGTATGTGACGCCTGATAATAATTTCCAAGGGAAATTCTCCACACTAAGTAGGTAAATAATTGGTTAATGATAGGCTCCCGGAACCTCAATCGAAGATGGGCGGTTCTCTGCTTTGCTCGATTAAATATATTAACTAACTCTACGTTAATTACCTGAAAGGGCGCCACCGACTTAATAATAAAATACACTACCATTAACACAGATATCGATTGGTTAGTCGGACCCACAGTTTATTCCTTACTTACTTTGTTACTCCAGAATACAATGATAGGAAACAATAAATAACAAGCCCAATTATAGCAACAATATTTAATATCAGCAAAAAATATATATATATAGATTATACACCCCAAATTAACACATTAAAATATAAGTGTATTCGTAACCTGTATCGGTACACAATTGCCAGTACGCAGTCACTCAATACAGCCACAATAATAACTGACTTTGAGCTAAAGTAAAAATACTGCGTTTCTCTTCCCAAACAAGCGCCCTCAAGCCGCGTCCTACACTCTAGTCATGAAAGGCCTCTCAACATCTGCAGCGCAGATAATAAAATCAAAGATCGCTGTGAAACCCGAACAAAATGCAATATTACGCTCCGGTTGATTCACGCTGTATATCAAATGAAATTCCCGTGATTATGTACGCTAATACTTGTGCAAACTAAAATACCAATGAATTATGCCAATAAAGTAATTCGAAACACCCTGTACAATTACAACATAGTTCTGATCTACCCCGTAGTATAATTAAATTCATACACATAAACAAAGACTATTTACATTGACTCCGAAACGCAAAGTATAAACTCCTGAACCCAGTGTGAAATGGGTTGCGGACAACCTAGGCGAAAATACCGTTACAAGTATTTTATAATTGCAATTCAAAAAACGCAATACGTACTTATATAACACTACTAAATAAACATTAACAATATACCAATTTTAAAATACCAAACAAAATGTGAAAACAAAAAAATAAAGATAGGTTAGGTTAGGTTGGAGGGGTTATTTTAGGTCAGGCTTAACGTTTTTTATTGTACTTACCAGGCATTAATAATTACTTGTAAATATAATTAAATTTGTTTAAATATAAAGAAATTTATGACATTTACCTTATTTACTGGTGGTAATAAATAACAACCGGTTATTAGGCAAAGTCTCCGACTTTTCTACATTTATTGTAACATATAGATTAAACAAAGACCATGCGTGCTTAACAATGTGTCAGTTTTTTAGCTCTGCCACCTCCTCTCTCTTTCCCTCCCTCCCCTTCTCCCGCTCTCCCCCTCCTGCCCTCTCCCCATACCCCCCACTTTCACCACCCTCCCTTTCTCTCTCCCTCCCTATCATTCTCACTCACTCCCTCCCTATCATTCTCTCTCACTCCCTCCCTATCATTCTCTCTCTCTCCCTCTCTCCTTCCCCCTTACTCCCTCCCTCCCTCCTTCACACTCTCAGTCCCTCCCTCCCACTCTCACTCCCTCCCTCCTTCCTACTCTCAGTCCCGCCCTCCCACTCTCACTCCCTCCCTCCCTCATTCCATCGCTCCCACTCTCCCTCCCTCCGTGCCTCCTGTTGATTATTAAATAAATGTTAGAGTTAAAAATTAAAAATCAAACCGTTTCTGTTTGTACACCAAGGTAAGTGTGAAGTTAGTTGTACGAAACATTTGAGGTTATGTTTCTACTTTGTTGATACACCAAGCCAAACAAGTGACGCACGGGCCTAACTATAAAGGATTTTGACCTTATCATTATAGTTACACCTATGTACCTGCTTTGCAGAATCTCAAATTGTAAATTTGAATCTTTGCTTAAGGATGGCATTTGCCAAAACATGTTGCTGTAATTAAAAAATAAATTTGAATATTATAGGTAAGACTCTTAATTTTTCTTCTACCTCAATTTTATTAACCTCAACTCATTAGGAGATGAAACACTCTAATATTTATGCTGTTGGTAACATACATCATAGAAAGCGTTCCACTTGCGTGCTGCATGTTTTGACTTCCATTTTCGGAGGTTATATTTCTAAAAAACAAACAGTAGAGACTAAATTAAATCAGGAATTGCAATGCACATTCCACTTATCGAAATCATCGCACTGACACTCAAAATAAGTTTAGAGCAAATTCCAAGCCAGTGTGCATTGCCAAACACGAAGTGGAATGCTCTAATATACAGGATGTACTTATATTCTATCCTCACTATTGTAACCTTCAAAACTGTAAGACATGCAAAGTCAAACAATTGGGGTGAAGTAGCTTGATTTTATCCTAATCAGACTTTATAAAGAAATCCAAGTTGGTAACGTTCCTGAGTTGCTTCACATATTTTTCATGATAATGTGTTTAATAAATACAATTTATCGCATCCATCCACGAAACGTAAAGTACATATTAAATTGAAGGGCGAGTTTTTTTACGGGCAGCTTTCGTGGGTCATTTAGGCGAAATTCCTTTTCAACAATTACATTATTTGTGGTTCCAGCAAGATGGTGCTCCACCCCATAATGTGAGCTGTCACAAAGTTTCTTCACCATCAGTTTGTTGGAATATTGTTGGGTGATAATAAAAATATTAGATCACCAGTAAGATCTCAAGGTTTTACGCCACTAGATTTACTTTTTACTCTACAATCAACAACCAAATCACATAATAAAACAACTGAGGCAAATCCTAAGCATAAGTGACTTACAAATAAATTATTTACCGCATTGTATTTCCTTGAAACTAAATTAAATAATTAGTATAAAAGTCACTTATAAATTTTCCTATGAAAAACTGAAGCTGTTAAGGTTTACGAAAGAAGGAAGTTATACAATTTCACCCCAATTTAGCCAACTTCATATCTTTTACAGTTTGTGAGATAGCAATATTGAGGATCAAATTTGATACTTTTTGTATTTTTCATGTTTTATGAGTTTATTGATGCAGGTCTCAAAGGAAATACCAAAACTGCCAGTGGGGCACGTAAGACAACCTTCCAGAAGCATGCTGTGGATCATCGACCGACGAGGATTCTTGTTTCGGGATATGAGGCTGATGAGCAAGAGAGTGTTTTGTCTCAATTTTCTGTAAGTAGTATGTCTGTAAATGATTTTAGGGACGTAATTCGTGGTTGTGTAGGATTCGGCTTGTGCGTCACATCCCGTTGTTTAAGCTTGATGTGTAAATAAATTAGAAACATAACCTCAAACTCCTTGTATTCTGCACACCAACTAAGAATGTGATCTTTGTGTATTAATATTTTCGCCTCGATTGGCTGTTCTTAACCTATGTGTTATTCAATGGGTGCCACACAGTTTTGAAAACTGAAGATAATTTGTAAACTAAGCTATACAAGCCCAATTCATGCTGGAAATTTTATTTGTTTTTGTAAAATTTTAACAGAGATGTTAACTTGATAAATGACAAACTGCAATCAGGTTTCTGTTTGGAGGTTATGTTCGTTTATTCATAGTTTATATAGTGTAGGCATAAGACATTTATTTCAGCTATCATAATTGGGATCATCGGAATCATGAGGTCTGATAAATTGAGGCAAAGTTGCCTTAACTAATGCCGAGCAATAATCTAAAAAGAAATTTTACCTATCGTATATTCGAGACAAACTAGATCGAGAAAACTTAGTTTCGTGCTGCATATAATAATTGTGAATATTTAAACTTTGTGAATGTCAGAAGCCGACTTTTTAAAGCTAAATATGCTAATGTTATCCTCTGAATGTACAGCTAGATTCTCTATCAATAAGTTACAGTACAGGATGGTCCATTTGGCTCAGTGCCATTTTATGTATATCTAAAGACAAGATTTTAAATTGTTAATTTACAAACATAACCTCAAAAGTGAAAATCTTAATTCTTTTAGTTTCTGAATTTATTTATTAACGAATTTTATTAATAGGACGTCCACAAAGTTTTATGCATGTGCAGTTGTAGGTGCACTTCATATTTAAAGACAAATCAAAAAGAAAACATAACCTCACTGTATCCTTGTTCGAATAGTATTCATTATCCATTACTCACCGTTTGACAAAGCATACACAGATGATTGCATGCTGGGAGAGTAATAACCTGATCATATGATTGCATCAAAATTATTGTTTATCCATGGTTACACATTTACAGCTTGCGGTTTTAACCTTGCTTGTGAGTGAACATTGCGCACTACCATCAAATTGATGGGGAAGGCCTGGAGATCATGTCATCGTGTGTTTGTAGCAGTCAACATTGCTGTGCACTCTAGTGAAAAGTGCATGCAATGCAGTTTCAATCTAAAATTAAAACGGGGAAGTGGTTGCCCGTTTCTTTTACTGAGTGTACCGAATGCTAACTGCCCATATAATCTGTTATGTTTTTTGATCAACATTGCTAGGGAGAAGACTTTGTATTTTGTGCTCAAAAGTTGACAATTGTGTCTTGCTGGAAAGCCAAGTAATTTGCCTTCTGATAGGGGTGTATAATAATTTTTCATGTCTTCTTTCCTTGGATAGCACGGATACCAAAGGCATCTTAGTTGCAAAAGCAGAATTTCAAATTAGATTATTAACAAATGAAAAAAAAAAAAAGGCAGAGAATATAAAGGACGAATGTGACAAGTCCAGAAAATAATACAAAAGGAATTAAAGCAGCTTTTACCAATACTAAGGCGCAAGGAAAATGATTAAGATTGGTTTGATGTAGTGTGTAAAATTTTGCATTAAAAATTTATACCAAGGAGCTAAGATGTGGTGGTAGCGCTGTTGGTAGAGCACTCGCTGTAGGTCCCCCGTGTTTCTACCCTAGCGCTAAGGAGAAACACATGGCAGAGAAGAGGCCGATGCCTAGCAGTGGGATGAGAAAGGCTGTTTATGATGAGTATGACCAAGGAGGTAAAAGAGAAAAAGGAGGATACTGCAGCAGGACAACTTATTATAGGAATAAGGAAGGAGATTTAGTAAGTGAAAGAAAAGGAATTTGAAAGATGAGCGGAATACTTTCTAGATGTCCTTAACGAAGTTGAGAATCAGGAAACCCTAGCCCTAGAAGAGACTAACTCGGGAAACAATGAAGAACTGGAAACTGCTAGTTACCATGAAGTAAGAACTGTAATGATGAAGATGAAAAATAATGAAAGCAGCAGAAATGATCAAGGAGGGGGAGACACTGCAAGAAATATGTGAAATATTAGTAAGCATTTGGAAAGGTGAGAAGATGCCAACTAATTGGAAGAAAGCTATTATATATCCGCTGTATAGAAAAGAACGTGTGGATCTTTTGTATTACTAGATGGTCAATCTGGTATTTTGCCTTCTGGTCTGGGTTGATCCATCTTGCTTTATGTATGTTTTTCCGTTTTAACATTGTGATTTTTATTAAGGTAGAAAATGTAAGAACATATAAAGGGGCAGACATGGGGTCAGACCAGTTCCTGATGTTGGCAAAAATAAGACATGAACAATGGAACATTGAAGCTTTAAAAGAAGAAGAAAAAACAAATATAAAAACCTGACGGAGAAACAATCTCAAGAAAACAATATAAATGAGGAATGGAGACAAATACAAAACATACTAACTCCGCCCTATAATTAGGAACAAGAAATCAAATCAAAAATACTGTTTCGAAGAGGAGTGCAGGAAAGCAATAGAGAAAGGAAAAAAATATGAATGGAAATGTTGAAAACAGAAACAACTGAACTACAAGAAAAAATCAAGCAGGCAAGAAATAAAGCACAGAACAACTGCAGAGAAAAGAAAAGAAAGAAAAAAATGGAAAAATTCGAAGAAATAGAAAACGAATACCAAAACAAAAATACGAGAGTTTTCCACAAATACTTAAAAGATGAAAAAGAAGGGTTCAAACGTCAAACAACAGGCCTAATAAACGAAAAAGGAAATCTATGTATGGACGAAAAAGAAATAGCGGAAATACGGGCCAACCATTACGAAAAAATATTCGCAGAAAATGAAGCAAAAAGCGAACTAGAGCAGGAGGAACAAAATCAAACACACCCATCAGGAAGAAAACACCGTTGAAGAACCAACGTATTATGAATTTATGGAAATAGTAAAATACCTAAGAAATAACAAGAACCCTGGAACAGATGAGCTACAAGCAGAAGAGATAATAAAGAGACTCTACAACCTAATAAAGAAAATAAGGGAGAAGAAAGAAATGCCAGAAAAATGGTCCAAAGCA
This sequence comes from Limonius californicus, assembly GCA_014611495.1. Taxonomy (NCBI): domain Eukaryota; kingdom Metazoa; phylum Arthropoda; class Insecta; order Coleoptera; family Elateridae; genus Limonius; species Limonius californicus. The sequence continues at coordinate 57,662 of JABXWE010001102.1, forward strand.
TATACAGGGTGTATCAGAAATAGGTACAAATATTTAAACCAGTAATAGATTGGTTCAAGTAGAATTCAATGGTACTATTCATTTTTCAAAAATCATTAAGCTTTTTTTTTTAATTAAAAAATAATATAAAATTTTGTTTGAGAACTGCTGATGATATATAGAAAATGCATTTAAGCTGTAGAAGTTTATTACCTAATTGTAAAGTAAATCTAAAGTGGCAAACACGTAAAAACTTGTATGGCTTGTGATAAACTGCAGGGTTGGGAGGGGTCAAAGTTTAATTGAAACAGTTAGACATTTTTGTAATTAGAAGGCATTTAAGAATGTCATTTACCGCTAAATTAAATTTTTGCGTTTTCACTTTATCATGGGGTATAAAAATTATAAACAAGTGCTGCTTCATGCAAAAAAATCTCCAAACGCATAAAGAATTTAAAAAAGTACTAATTTATTTCATAATACCCATCTTTTATTTAAATCAATTTTAACATAACTACAAAAAACATAAAAACCAGTTTACAAGTGGCAGGTGATAAGAATTTTTTTTGCACTTCTATCTTCTCTCCTTTGCGTAATATGTCTTTGAACTCAAATTTTTGTTATTATCCTGCGGTACTCAAACAATTTTGGGTCAAATTTTCAATTATTATTTACTCATATCTTAAGGGTCCCATTGCCAAAGAAATATTTTTTCTAGTTTGTATATATTGTAATCGTACATCAGATTTAATATTTGTACCTATTTCTGATACACCCTGTATATATATTTCAGCACTACGGGCCTTCTAGGCCCATGGCTTAGTCCTTATTACATTTCATTTTACATTTCACTTTTTACTTTTAACATTTTACATTTTCTTAACTTTACTAACGACTCTTCTCTATTCGACTCTGTCTCTTGCTCTGTTTCTCCAATCTTCCACTCCTGCTCTTTTCACATCTTTCACCACAGCATCCAGCCACCTCATTTTTCGGCGTCCTTTTTTCTTTTTTCCACCAGTCCCTTCTTCCAGCATCTTTTTCGCATGCTTGTTTTCCGGCATACGAAAACTGGTGATACTAACAATAATTATGGCGAATGTTCGAACTTTGCAGGAAAAAACTGAAGCCGTTTTTATTTGTGCTGAAGCTAATCGAAACTTTCACGAAGCCGAAAGAATAGTTAATAAATGTTTTCCCGACCGTCCTATTTCGAGGGCGTATTTAAGAGATTTTGTGCAAAAATGTATTAACACTGGAAGTGTGCAAAACAGGAAAAACCCTGGACGACCCGCAATTATAGAAGACAAATAAATTTAGATAGTGAAATGGTAGTGCATTCTCAGCAATGAACTTCACATGTAGCTACAATACATGATGTGTCGGCAACCACTGTCAAAAATTTTTAAAACGGCATAAGTTCCATCCATACAAAATGAAGATTTTACAGCAGTTGATTGAAGATGATCCGGATAGGCGCATTGAATTTTGTTTGGCCCAAACCATTTCAAGAAACCCATCCTTTCTTCGCAATATCGGTTTTAGTGACGAATGCACATTTTTTTTAATGAGTTTATGAACAGACGATATGTAAGATATTGGTGCGATGAAAATTCACATGTTTTCCGGGAAGGTCACACCCATTTCAGCAAAAATTGAATGTGTGGATAGGAATATTTGGCTACCATATCGTAGGTCCATTATTTATCGACGGAAACGTTACTGGGGAATTGTACTTGAACATGCTGGAAAACCTCATCCATCCGTTAATAGTTGAGCTTGCTGAAAATAATCCGAACGAATTCGACATAGCAAGATGGCGCTCCTCCGCATTTTACCAGACAACTTCGCAATTATCTCGATGCAACGAATTCTCGATGATGGATTGGTCGTCGTCGTCGCTTCGCGATCCCCAGACTTGACTCCGTTGGTCTTTTTTTTGTGGGGGTATCTTAAATCGAAAGTTTTTCAAACCAGAACCCGATTCCCTTTTGGATTTAAGACGTAAAGTAACAGAGGCTTGTGCAAATATCGGAGTTAAAACGTTCCAGAAAGTACGGGAAGAGGTATTAAATAGGTTTTTCTAATGCCAAGAAGTTCAAGGAGCACACTTTGAACATTTATTAAAATATAATTACTATTCAGTTTTTGTTGTATAAAATAAGTTATGTTGTGGAATCTTCTTCTTCTTTATTTTTCAATGATGAATATTTCGAAAGCATGCGTTTTTTGCTTTAGTTCTTAGTTTTTTTATATAAACTTGTTATTTTCAATTATGTCATTTTTTTCTGGATGAATATTGTTTTATGAAACTCAAGGATCAGACGCAGAATTAAAAGACCTTTCAAATGAGGTGTCACTCGACCCCCATTGCCATTTAAACAATTAGTTCAAGATAGCGCCTAGCCGCCATTTTGAAAGTTATAAAATTTAAATATGGGCTAAAAAGTAGTATTTGGCCTCCCATTAAAGCACACAAAATTTTGTGAAGAAATATCAAGTTGATTTTTCAGTAGATCACTTCGCATTGATCCTGGTGTTGTTCTTTTTATTATAGGTGGTTGTGTTTTTTGGTGTTATTGTGTTATTTTGTTTAATTTTTTTCTATACTTGGCTTTGATTTTTCCATTCTGTAATTTCTAATTTTTGCTTCATATACTTGATATTCCCATCTCACCTTGGGTCGTCCTCTCGTTTTGTGTTCCATTGGTCCCCCGTCTTTTATCTCCTTTATTATTACCTCTGGTTTTCACCATTTTCCACCTTAACCGTGCTCAAAAATGTAGTGATTTTAGCAACTGTAATACTCCTGGTCGGTGCCGGGCAAGCTCATAGCCCAGGGTTCGCTGGATATAAAGTTTGTTAAAAGTTTATAATGTTTATTCCTATACCACTGTACAATTCTATCTTAATTAATGTATTTGATTATTCTAATAATAAATGCAACTAAAATTTCTGAATTCGGAGTTAAATGAACACGCAAGAAAATTAAACTGAGTATTCCAAATGAAATTAAATTTGGCCGTAGTCTGGTCCTGGAATGTCGGTAATTCAGTCCGCTGCACACGAGACGGAGAGCTGTCGCTTCCCTGAAATCCACGCGGAGCTCGGAATGTGCGGTTACGGCTAGCTAAATTATAAATCTTCTTCTTCTTCGTCTTTAATTAGGCTTTTTAGCCTGTGATTCTTCACGTTTTCTAAGTTGCTTCTCCGACGATGAGATCCAACTTTCTTTCCATCTCTTAGGAGGTTGCCCCGGGTCACGCTTTCCAGCTGGTTTTAGGTCACGTTCTATTTTGACTAATCTGTTGTTTTCAGCTCTTCCGACGTGGCTATTCCATTCTTTTCTTCGATGTTTTGTAAATTTCACTATGTCAGATATGTTGCATTGTTGTCTCACATCTTCATTGCGTATATGGTCTAATCTTGTTTTTCCGATGATTGTCCTTAAAGTACTCATTTCGGCTGTCCTGAGAAGTTGCTTGGTTTTAGAGGTCTCGGCGCGGGTTTCGGCTCCGTAAGTCATTATGGGTCTAACTGTTGATTTATATATAAATCAAATAATGTTATTAATACACAGATTATATCAGGCTGGAATCTACGGTGTCGTTACTAAAAGTTAGTACAGGTGCGGTGAATCAAGTTTGTGAATTTGACAGTGGTCATAGTTCGGCGGGGTTTTATCGGTTTTTAAATGTTTTACAAATTCAAACTCAGGTCGCCACAGCCAACAGAATTATATTACTTTATTCGTAGTAAATTCATTCGCTGGGGTTTCGCTAGCTGAGGCGAAATACGTGAATTTGCTTTAATTATTCGGGCCTATTTACGGGATAGGATACACTTGCAGAATGCGGTTTGCACCAGATTAATTCAGTGTACGGGTTTATTTAAACTGGGATTGCGTTTAGCAAAACTCGGGATTTATTTACAGGAGGATACACTTGCAGAATGCAGTTTGCACCAGATTAATTCAGTGTACGGGTTTATTTAAACTGGGATTGCGTTTAGCAAAACTCGGGATTCCAATCCCAGGTTAGGCTAAAAGCACAGGGAAAAGTAATTGCCGTCAGAATGCGGTTTGCACCAGATTAAGACAGAACTTCTCAGGATTTTAGGCAGGATTCTCAGGTTTGCGGTAAATTGTATTTTGGGTACAAAATTCGGATTATAAGTTCAGGTCAGGGCAGGTTTTCTAAGCTCGACTTCTTCCTTCTGATCTGGACTCAAAAGTTAATGATTTTTCCTCGAGGAGCTCCTTTTGTACCAGTTTTCCATCTGATCTGGCTCGGTCTGTTCGCCCTTCAGTTCGCGGGTAGTGGGGAACGCCTCGCTAAACTCCACTTGCAGCGCCGCGCGCGCCCCAACGGTAAACTAACAACGCGAAAATTTCCTATACAAATTTAAAAATGCTTTGTCCCAAGAACTTCGTTACACAACATAATCTTTGTTGGTACACCAAGCTAAACAAAAAGTCATATGATGCACATGCCTCCAGATTAATCACTAAACCAGTTTACAAAAGAGGTTATGTTTCTATACTTGATGTCAGGTGCTTATTAATGACAAGGAAATTTTTTGTTCTACTATTTAATCTCTGTTATATATGATGTAAGGGCTATAACATTGGGAAGATTTAAGAAAGTTAAAGGATCTCATTTGTTGCAGCAATTCGGCGAAATTGTAGACTATGTCAGTGATCCCATAACGCCCAGTATAGTTTTTAATTATAAAACTAGAAAAGAGGCAGAAGTTGCACTGCTCAAAGGAAAAAATTTTCAGGTAAGTTTTTGTATACAGTATTGAATGTTCAGGATTTCATAAACTGTAGCAGAAATAATAGATTGAGTAAACTCTATTTGTTGAGCATTGAGTTTGACTCACCCGAGCGCGCGCTGTGATTGGTCTACACTGAATAACACCAATGCCTCATTACTTAAGGAGTAATTGACGCTCAAAACCCTTATTTTGCACTCGGAATTACGGGGTTAAGTTTGTGTGCTTTTTGAGCAGTGTTTATCGGTTTTCGGACCGTTTGTATAGTGCCCGGTGCATATTTTCCTAAAATGAAGCAAGTTGTTCCAGAAACGTGTAATCGTAGGGGGCATCCTACTACAAAAGAATATTACGTAAATACACATCCGGTAAATCAACTGTCAAGTGTTTGTTTACGTTCTAGCTCAATGCTCAACAAATAGAGTTTAGGTAAACTACACCGTAGCAGTCTTAAAAATAATCAATGACAATTGTCACATTAGGACCGAACTTTATCCATAACCTGGTGCAACAATGCTCAGCTGAGTAATCAGTTGAGTGGACGAACATCAACAAGAACCGTACTGGTCAGTGAGTCTGATGATGATCACCTACTGGATCAAACCTTGCTAGATGTAGAAGGAGGACTGGAAGTAAGTTTCATTGCATTTTACATTTGTACTTGAAACTAAACATTTTTGTTTATATGTAGTTAGGACCTGGGCTGTCTGAAGAAACCCTTCTCCACGACGACGAGGAGGATGATGAGGACAACGAGGGCCGCTCGTGGAGGCGATAGCCTGTGTGGCAATCTGATATCATCTCTAAGAAGTGCGAAGATTCTCGATTTTACACTTTTGTATATTAGATTTCCAGATTTGAAATGAGTAGACTAGTAATTTGTTTTAGGAGACTTTTGAGATGGAAGCGGTGTTTTTGGTATTCTAGAAGAAAATTTTGGTTTCCATTTCAAAAATGTCTCTTATTGTAAATAATATTCAAAGTTATTCTAATCTATGGTGATTCATTATTGTATAATTAGGATTTTGTTTTGAAGGTTTTAGTTATGTTTTGGTAACTATAACGACCTAGTTTTGTTTTTACAACTTGCACTTTTATTGCTCCGACTGTTTCAGTTTTTAGGCACAGGTGTTTGCTTAGATTTTCTTTAATTTTAGTAGCGTTTGTGAACCAAGCGTCTGCGATACTGCAACTCGCATACGGTTGGGTTTTGTAAATTTGATGTACCTTATCATAATTGCGTATATATTAGCAGTAAAACAAAAGAGTGCCTGCTGAAAAAAGATTGAGTACAGCACAGTAAAGGAAAAAAGGCTATAAGCTATATGTATGTAAAAGAATATTCACTATCACTCGAAAAGGGCTAAAAAGATCAAAAAAATATCTGTTACAATTAACTGTATGTAAGTGTAAAAAAGAAAAAATAATAAGGGCACAAAAAATGAACTAATATCACGAAAAGAATTCCAATGAGCGAAGTTAACGCTAAGGTTTCCATATAATTCAGGAAAATATACAGGGTGATTCTGAACATGTGCGAGAAATTTTAACCACATGTAGCTGAGGTTATTATTTAACCCCTAAATCATGTAATACATTTTTTTAATTTTTGGTGCTTCAAAGTTTTCTTACATTGGTTCACTAAAATTTAAAAATCTTTTATGTTTCTTGTTCATGGTTTTGGAAAGCTAACAATCCAACCTTGATTTCCAGTCAAGAAAAATGTACAGTTCTGGGTAAAAAAGAATGAACGTGACCTAGAAGAAAACGATAGGAATTAAAGAAAAAAATCAGAGAAGAAATAGAGAACGGTTTTATGATGAGTGCAAGGGAGCGACAGGCAAGAAAAAACTTTATTATCCATGGGAACAGAGACAAACAGAAGGAAATATGAGCAGCTGAGGAAAGACTCTACACAAATCTGTACACAGAAAAAAGGGAACTTTACAACGAATTAAGGAACCTGAATGAACACCATAAAAGTACAAGAACAAGGAAGTTCTTTAAGGAAACCGGATAGTGTAATAGTAGAAGCAGTACTGTAATAAGTGGATGTAAGAACAAAAAAGGCGAGCAACTGGCAGAAAAAAGAGAAATTTTAGAGATAGGAGAGAGCATTTCCAAGACTTGTTAATTGGTTCTGAAGAAGAGTACGGAAGAGCCAAGAACAACACAAAATGAAGAATGTCCAATTTACAAGGAAGTAGAGGACGTAATTATGAAAATAAAAAATAATAAGACGCCAGGACTTGATGGAATAGTAGGAGAACTGATAAAAACTGGCGGTACAACTGCACACAAACGCATACATAATCTCATAACATTAGTATGGAAACAGGAAAAAATACCAGAAGATTGGAAAAACGGTTTAATAGTACCAATTTTTAAGAAAGGGGACCAGGGAGTGTGTGACAATTACCATGGCATAACATTACTCAGTGTGCCGTGTAACAGTTTATCCTGTGTGATATACAGCGTGTTTCAGAGGAAGCGCCTTAATTTTTTTTAGACACACTATGGGTACTACTTTCAAAATATTTGGCAGTAATATCTTTCAGGACATTCTCTACACGATGGTGATATCAGATTTTCAATTGGACGAATTATTTCAAAATGGCGACTTTCAACTTTTTTTTTTAAATGGAATACCATCATTTTTTTTATTATTGAGATCCTAAAACATTCTTTTTACGATAGTATTTCGTTTTTCTTAAAAATTCATTTCTTTCCCTATCAAAAAGCAAACTAACATTTTAATCTACTTTTTGAAACTCAAAATTAAAAATTTACATCAAATAAAAATTAGGTATTTACAAATAATGCTCGAAATGTTTTCCTTCTTTTTCAATACATAAATTGAAACGTCGTCCAATGGAGCCAATAGATCGAAGGATAATTTCCGGAGAAATTTCGTTTATGCAAGTACGAATTCTCTCTTGCATATTTTCAATAGTTGTTGGTTCAACGATGTACACCTGGGATTTTACATACCCCCAGAGAAAAAAGTCCAGTGGTGTCATATCAGGTGACCTAGGTGGCCAACCAACTGGTCCTCCACGACCAATCCAACGGTTCTCGTATCGATTATTTAAAAACTTCCTAACTGGAAGGGCATAATGTGCTGGAGCGCCATCTTGCTGCCACCACAAATTATTTCTGATATTTTGTGGGAGTTCATTTAGATGATTTTGAATTTCATTTTCTAATAAATTGAGGTAATTCTCTCCATTTAGTCTATTAATAAATATTGGCCCAACAATGTGCTGTCCTATAATTCCACACCACACGTTTAAACTCCATCGATGTTGACAACGTCGCTCACGGGTCCAGTGTGGATTTACATTATCGTAATAATGCATGTTATGTCTTACAACAACAGCATCATTTCGAAAACTTGCTTCGTCCGAAAATAAAACGTTGTTAAAAAAGTTTCCATTTTGTCCTATCTGTTGCAAACCCCACTGTGCAAAATTAATTCTTAACAGAAAATCATTTTCGGTTAATTCTTGGTGAAGAATCATTTTGAATGGGTGAAATTTTTTTTTTTATTATCCTCCAGACCGAAGTATGCGATATTCCAACCAAATTTGCAATCTCCCTAGTACTGACATGGGGATTCTCAATAATGTGTAGCATTACCTGGTTTTCGTTGTCGTCATTGCAAGCAGGTGGGTTTGCATGTACCGGTTTCTTATAATCCACAGTTCCCGTTTCACGCGTTCTCTCCAATAATTTAGTAAATGTTCGATGTTCAGGGTGCCTTCTGTTTGGATATTTATTTCTGTACAATCTGGCTGCTTCATAAGGATCTTCATCTGCTTTTCCAAATATTAGGAGCATATCAATTAACTCGTCTCTCGTATAACTTAACGGCATTTTAAAAACGTATCAATTAATTTTAAATTAACAATTATAAATATAAATTGTTATTAACAAGCACTGACAACTAAATTGCATTGATTGACGTTTGACTACTAGATTAAAGTTTAATTGTTTCTTTTGTGTCTACCGCTACTTGATATTGAACAAAAATAACATCGAGTGTAAAACATTCATGCGCTACTAGATTAAAATGTTAGTTTGCTTTTTGATGGGGAAAGAAATGAATTTTTAAGAAAAACGAAATATTATCGTAAAAAGAATGTTTTTAGGATCTCAATAATAAAAAAAATGATGGCATCCCATTAAAAAAAAAGTTGAAAGGTGCCATTTTGAAATACTTCGTCCAATTGAAAATCTGATATCACCATCGTGTAGAGAATGTCCTGAAAGATATTACTGCCAAATATTTTGAAAGTAGTGCCCATAGTGTGGCTAAAAAAAATAAGACGCTTACTCTGAAACAGGCTGTATATTTATTTTTCATACTTGTAGTAATTTTGAACGAGCTAAAACTGGATGACCAGTTTTTGAATAAAATTGTATCAAATTAGAAATTTACAAAAAATTATACCAGCATTATATTTTAAACTAGGAATTTCGAGAACATTGATATATAATAATAGGAAAAGTTCTATTTAGATTTTAGAGCAATTAAAATTAAATGCAAGTTGTGTACAAGTTAACGAAAAAACTACACGTGGCGATGTACTTCGTAAAATTATAAGTCGAAAATTCGAATACCATGCTTCTTGCGTATGCACGAGGTCCCCAAAGTTTGGATTTTTAATATACGTTATTAATCCATATCTGTTGATAGAAAAAGCAGCAATTTAGAAAAAATAAGAATTGTGGATATTATTTTCCGTAGATGTGTTCATTCTGTCTCAAAAGTTGTTTTTAACATTTCTTTATTAACTTATTTTCATAAAAACTACATTTTGCAACATTGTAAAACAATAAGTAGCTGCTCGATTTGCTTAATCTAATTTTGTGGTACCTCTAATTATTTGTATAGTTTTTATTAGTTTCTGTGTTTTTTGTTATCTTATTTCGTTCACTTGCATAGAACTTTACGTTCAATGAGTATACCGATATGGTGTACGGTTTCTGCAATGGAAATATTAATATGGTAGAACAAGAATACCGGGCACGTTTTCCAAACCGGAGGCATCCTAGACGAAATGTATTTCGAAGCTGTTCCTGAAACTGGTTCGTTTGCCAAAGGAAATGCGAACGCTGGTCGACCAGGGCAAGGGCGCACAATACACCTGGAAGAGCAAATTTTAGACGCAACACGCGAAGATGCCTCCGTGAGTACCCGGCAATCTATGAAAATGATAACATATCCCGATTTCATTTTTGCAACACCAATTTAGGTAGAATTCGTGACAATGGGGAATTCTAAAAACATATCCTTTGGAGCGATAAGTGCCTGTTTACTAGAGATGGGGTGTTTAATATACCTATATAATAATACTCACTATTGGGCTGAGGAAACCCCACACGAATCGCGTGAATATGGTCGCCAAAGAAGGTTTTCCTTTAATGTATGGCTGAGCATAATAAACCACAGCGTTTTTGGTAGAATTTACCTACCAAATCATCTTAACGCCTCCACCAAACGCTGAAGAAGTTAGAAACAGAATTATCCCGGCAATATTAGAAATTACACCAGAAATATTGGAGCAAGTAATGTAAATAATACCACGAAGATTGGAACTATGTTTACAAGCAGACGGTTTTCGATGCGAATAATTATTATAAGTTGAATATTACTATAAGTAATTCATTACCGTAACAACCCCTATTTGAGTACAGTGTTGTCAAATGTATGTTTCTTTTAAGTGGTCCCTGAGAACACAGGAATTTATTAGAATTTTACGAAGAACATCGCCACGTCTAGCTTTTTCTCAGATGTAATATGTACATACCCTGTACATAAAACCCCCCTTTCCTCATCTGAATATAATATTCTATTTAAAATATACGTTTTAGTCTTTGCAGGTATGTTCTGAATGCTTATTTCAACATCGTTTTTATTTATGGGTAAATTTATATAAATATACGCCATACTAGGTAGTTCAATACATAAGAAATAGCTGAAAATAGTGAAATTGTGGCCATTAAGCAAAATTGATTGATTGGTTATCGGTGTACTTTGCAAGGTAATTCTGGCAGATTTTCAATACATTAACGTTATGATTCGTGAAAGCATTTGCTTATGAAGGCGGCACGTAACCTCTCACCTCTACATCATTTTCTTAAAAAAACAGTATGATCTCAGCAATATCTCTAGATGGCATTGCACTTGAAATAGCATTTTTTTCAGAAAGCTAAGGCTGTTTAAAGAAGATTCAGTTTTTACAGCACTTGTTCAGCCTTAGATGATTATACAGGGTTCCCCATATTAGAGCATCCACTTTGATATTCGATTCAAATTTAAGTAAAGTACGTGTTTATTTTTTTCTTTACTAGGTTAAAATAAGCAGTCTTTGGGATTACATATTATCTAGTAGGCGTATGTCTAATAGCAGTTAATCAATTGTTACTGTCATAAATCCGCGCCAGTGTCACAAACGATAATTTCTCCAACGGAGTTTTAGAATTTTTGATAAATTATGGATTATTCAGTGCAACAACGTGTTTTTTGCGTAGAGATCGAAGTTCGACGAGTATTTCGACGGCAGTTTGGTAACAAGAATAGGGGTAATGCGCCTAAGCGCAAAACAATTATGGTGTGGTTCCGTCACTGGCGTGAAAATGATTCTGTGCAGAGCATTAAAAAACCTGGACGTAGAAGAACGGTTCGTACGCCTGCAAATATTGAACGAGTGAGAGCTGCTTTCACAAGAAGTCCTAAGAGCTCTGCCAATCGGCAATCACTTGCTCTACGAATATCTAAGGGAAGTCTTCACAGAATCCTTCATAATGATTTAAAATTTCATCCTTACAAATACCAAATGGCATAGCACCTTGGCAATCGAGATAAGGAAGGGAGATTAACATTTTGTCAAGAATTTTTAAATCGGCATCGAGAAGCAATACACAATTTGTTAATGACCGACGAAGCAAATTTTCATTTGGATGGCATTGTTAACAAGCAGAATTTTAGATATTGGGGAGCTGAAAATCCTCGCAAATTGTTTACAAAAAATCTCCATAGTCCAAAAGTCGTTGTATGGTGTGGTGTAGGATTTTTTGGTATCATTGGTCCTTATTTTTTGAGGATGAAAATGATCGTTCTGTAACAGTCAATTCCGAACGCTACATAAACATGTTGCAAACGTTTCTCATCCCAGAACGGACTAGAAGGAGATTATTAAATGGTGCTTTTTTATTCCAACAAGATGGAGCAACAGCGCACACAGCCAGAAACACCATGAGAATTCTGCAAGAATTTTTTAATGACCGTATAATTTCTCGATTTGGAAATTTGCCTTGGCCCCCCAGGTCCTCCGATCTCACGACACCCGATTTTTTTCTGTGGGGGTATTTGAAAGAAAAGGTTTTTGCAAGTCGCCCTGTGACAATTGAAGAGCTAAAAGACTACGTTAGCGAAGAAATCACACGAATAGATGGAGATTTGCTTCGCCGGGTGATGCACCAGTTTGCATTTAGAATTGAAAGTTGTATTCAAGTTGATGGAGGGCATTTAGTAGACATGATTTTTAAAAGTTGAAGAAATGTTTAAGTCAGTAATAAATCCCATGGGACCGCGGTGGTCGAGTGCGAGAACGCATTGGCCACTCGAGGTCACAGTAAATGCAGTAGCTGCGTTGGGGCGATCGAATCCCGACTGGGGCGACCGCATTTTCTTAGTTAAGTTTAGGGTGCATGTTGCATGAATGTTTAGTATGTAAGGGACACCCGCACCCCCTGAAGTAATGCGAAAGCGGTTCCGGGGGGGGGGGGACGGTAGTATGAATGTGAAAAAAAAAGTAATAAATCCCATAGAATTAGCTGTAGATTAGCGAAATAAATAATTTTTTTAGTTAACTTAGAATGATTTTATCCGAATAGTAAAGTGGGCAGTTTAATATGGGGAACCCTGTACATACGATATATAGGTTAATGATCGTACGGGCATTAAACTACATTCTAAAACAGCGCTCGAATTATTTTTTATAAAATATACAGAAAGCATTATGTTGAGCGAAACGTAATTTAATTATTTCACAATGATAAATCTCTAAAATAAAATTACCAAAGCCCGATAAAAACTAATATACCTTGTTTTGGTTGACTTAAATCGTATGAGTAACAACTTCTATATTTTTTAAACTGGATTTTGCACATTTTAGATTGGCCAACATTAATTAAACACACTGCAACGCCAGCCATCTTAGCCAATATGAATGCATAACAACTTTAAAAGTATGACTTCATTCTAAGGTAGTTATGCGTAATGATCAGGCTTAGAATAATTATGCATTTGTATATCTGCATATGCAAATGCATATTTTCTGCCACTTTATACAATAAATGCATATTTTGAAAGTTTCATATTAACGCTGCATATTTCTAAAAATTATGATTGCAAGTGGCATAAATGTAATTTATTATTACATTTTTGGCTGAATATTCGTAAGTTTTAAGATGAAATACTTCCAGGGATCCATGCTGAACTGTTACTAACAAATGCAAATTCTTTTTCGTCAGTTCTTAGAGTGCGATTATAGCCTAGGTAAACAGACATTTCTCACTGAACATTCTTTCTGATAATAGAAATTTATTTTATTATTATTTAGTAATTACTAAATATACTAATAATATACAGAGTGATTTTGTTTCCTAATGTCTTTATTATAGCAGCTTGAAGAAAACGTTAAATACAAAAGTGGTTTGTTTTATTATTATGCACAACTTAACTTTTATAGAATCCTATATTCATAAATATGTTTTTTAAAACATAATAAAATTACATCTTATTACCGACTTTTCTGTTTTTTTTTATTTATTTGCTTTTTAATAATTTCTAAATATTTTCAAAACTAAGAAAGCAATTGCGAAGTGTACCATTACCATGCATGCAGACGAGTTCCCGACCATAATTTTGCGCGTACGGACGAACATGTATATACAGAACATCACTTATGTATCGTTGGGCGTTTGGAACACCATTTCGAACAATGATAAGCTCCGTACGGGTATCTAATGTGATGCGACGTCATACCGTTACCGACGCATCATCAAAAGGAATAGTTTTAAGCACTGTATTGGAAAGGTAACGTTCTCCTGGTCTTCTCCATAAACGCAAACGTCCATCATTACCTGACAGAAGGAACTTGGACTCGTCTGTAAACATTACACAGCGCCTCAGTTGCCAGTTAGGTATTTTCGGCCGAATTGCCATCGCACTGTATGATGGTGGCCAGTTTGGGCACTTTAACGGGCCTGCTGGACCTTAGAGTATCTTCGTGTAATCTATTGCGAACTGTTTGATCATTAATTATGCACCGAGTAGGTGGCTGAATGTCTGCCTGAAGGTCTCGTGCTGCAGTTGTACGACTGCAAGGGCTTGCAAACGAAGAAAATGATCTTTACCTGCAGTCGTTTTTCTGTTTCCACCACTACTCGGTTTCCCATTATTGTGTCCACAGCTTCCATTGCAATTTATATTTGTTGAGCCACGTACCTGTATTGGCGTTATGTATTTTCTCATTTATCAACTTGATTCTGTTCACCCATAAAAGTAACATGCAGATTTACAGCTAATAACAGGTGCACTAGCATGTGATAATAATGTGCACTACTCTGTTATTTTTTCACTTAAGATACCTAACTTATTTGTCATCTGCTGATATTTTTGTATTATACACAAATTGTTAAAGATAAAGGATAGGGGTTCAAATACACCAAGTTTGATTGACATTTCTAAGCTGACTACTTTTATCTTTTGAGTAATGCATTTTCAAATTTGTTAGGATTCTTTTAATTTCAATAAACGACCTGCTTCTTTGACAATCGATGGTAGACGATAAATTAAAATTAAATGTTCAGTTCTTGTGCAATGCAATACTAAGATTTGTGTTAATACGTTTGTTTGCAATATAGTCTATTTCAGGCCTTTAAAATATCCCCTATTTTCACTTACCTCCACTTACCCTAGAGATAGAAAAGATGCGATTATTAAAAAGTAACAAAAACTGAAGTTAATAAGCAGCAACAACATTTAAGAAAAAAAATATATATAACAGAGAAACTGTTTTTTTTTTAAATTTGAGACTCCATATATCATTATCGCATTTCTTGGCAGTTTGTAAAACCAGTTTAAAATTTTAATTCCTATCAATTATTATAAATGATAACATTAGTATGTTCAACCCATTCACGATTATTTAGCATCATAGGCGGCTTTGTTAATCTGCTACATTTGTGGATGCAAACCTTAGAGTCCTTAGATCATACACATTTACATGGATGTGACAACAGATTGTAAAGTGTGTTGTAAAGATATCACAGACAAACTATTTTTGTTCCTTCTCTTCCTAATACAAATAAATCATATCTACTCATCTTTCTCTGTACCCTTATGCAATCTACGCATGCGCTCACGCGTGATGTACGGCGGGAAATTTAAATTTGTAGTAAATATAACTAATATAAACCAGTGCAATTATCGCAGTCTTTTAAATCTT